>WAAG01035014.1:79425-99106 GCA_013390105.1 Tichodroma muraria | reverse complement strand
CCCGCGCTGCCGCCGCGGCTCCGGGCGCGACCCCCGGCGCCGTCCCCCGACCTGCGGGAGGCCGCGGTCAGCGCGGCTGCTCAGCGCCCGCGGCAAAAGCTGCAAGCCCCACGTTTCTCCTCCCGAGTTTTGGGCTTTAAAGAGGCTTTCGGGGTGCTGCTGCTAACGCTAGACGTCCCTTTGTTCGATGCTTACGCGGGGATCTCGCCCTCATCCTTCCCACGTAGGTAGGGAATGAAAGTGACTGAGCTTTTGTATCTGGAAGTTTTTGGCAGACATCCGCGGGATGTCCGTACGAAGCAGCTGGACACCCCACACCCATCCCACGATGAAGAAGGGATGTGCTGCTCCAGCTGGAACGAAGCTGAAAGATTAATATCGTAGAGTCATAGAAAGGCTTGGGTTGGAAGGAACCTTAAGGATAATCTCATTCCAACCCCGTGTTATGGGCAGGGACTGTCCATGTTTCCATTTTCCACTGTTTGCATCTTTCCACTAGCCCAGGTTGCTCCAAGCCCCATCCAGGCTGGCCTTGGACACTTCCAGGGATGGTGGGGAAGCCACAGCTTCTCCGGGCACCCTGTGCCAGGGCCTCACCACCTTCACAGGGAAGAAACCCTTCCTAATACCTAATCTAAATGTACTCTCTGTCAGTTTAAGGATGTTCCCCTTGTCCTGTCACTATCTGCCCATTTAAAAAGTCACTCTCCCTCTATTTTATAAGCCCCTCTCACATACTGGAAGGGGCTTGAAGGTCTCTGTCTCACTGCAGCCTTCTCCTCTCCTGGCTGAACAACCCCAGCTTTCTCAGCACCTCTTATTTGAAGACAGGAAATACAGGGAAAATTTTTCCTGTACTTCATTGACTTACCCACCATGGAAACGTTCCCATAGACCGATGGCAATTTAGCATAAAAATACATAAAACATATTCCAGCAATTAAAATTATTGGGTCATGATCTTAAAAGGGGCATAGTTCTCTTGGAAGTTAATAGGATTTGGGCATGTTAGACCCTTTTCAAGATGAAATCTCTAATTAACTCTAAGTGCCCCATCACAGCATATTTGGGTTTTACTGTGGATAGGAAGTTTCTCCGAGGTGTACAGATCCACTTTGAGCAGGTGCTGCTGTTGGCTGTGTGCTTGCAACACTTAAAAAGGAGGAAACCTTTAGCAAGTGAACAATTGTTTAATTATCCATAATCTCATTGTGAATTGCTTGCATCCAGCTATTATATATATAAATACATACACACACATATAGAGTTAATGCTTGCTGTTCTTTGCTTATAGAACTTAATTTATCATGCACACCAAATTATATTGTCTCAGTTTCCTGATCAGATGACTTCCCAAAAAGGATCATCCTAGGAAACTTCAATAAAGAAATCTCCGGGGGTCATAGAATCATCTGCACTAAAATTTCAGGAACTCTTTCAATTTGTACACATCTTTCTGAACAATTAGTGCAAATGTGTTCCTCCTGTTTGCCTTTCATGATGCCTTTATAATTGTCCTTCTAGAATGATACATTAATGAGGCTTTTCTTTCATGGTTAGTTTGCCACATGTTGCTTTTATGCTTGGATTCATTAACCAAACAGAAGGAGCAGCTCTGCAGCCTGTGCGAGGTAATTAGAGTTTCACAGGAGCCAGCCCAATCTACACGCACAGAATTCCGCTGCTGCCCACAGGACTGCTCACATTTGGAGGGTGGGGACTAATGCTGCCAAATCATACTTGATGTGGAGGGCTGGAAGCTGGTATTTTCCATCCACTGGACACTCAGGCTGGGTCATAGTCCTGATTTTAGGATCTTCCAGCAGAAATAAACCCCTCCTCTGTCTGCCTTTGCCAGAACTCTGAGTGTGCTTTTACCCTGTGCAGCTCTTGATGTCCTCAGTGAAATCTAAACTACCTTCCGCTCTTTTCAGACTCCTCTCTTCTTTTTTGTTTTTGTGAGCAGCATCAGAGCCATAAGAATTTGCTGGGGGCAAATTAAAAGACTCCAGCAGCATCCCAAAGCCAGTAATTTGCTCTCCAAAGTGATGTTCCCCTCGCTCACAACTCCCTGTGCTCGCTGGCTGCTGTGGAACACTAAAGAGTGAGAGCAGCAGAAGCCTGAAACATGAGATACTCTTCCATGTAGAAGAGAAAGGAGTCAGCTCGGCTTCATCTCTCACTCGCAGTCACACACAGCATGAGGCAAAGTTTGGAGAGCTCAGGTAAGCAGTTACGTGACAATTTATGTCATTCCAACACCTATAAATGTGTATGACTATGTCCACATACAAAGAAATCTGTACTCATTCTGACTTCTTTATTGGTGGCCAAAATTATATTCTGTGGGGTTTTTGAAGCCCAGACTCCATCCTGCTGTGACAAGACAATGAGCCACTCTGTGGTGAAATATTTTAGCTTTGAGGAAGAAACGGCTTTTTGCAGATGTAAGTCCCACAGAAATCAATTTAAGTCATTTGTTTCAGCCTCTTCTAAATATCTACACCAAACAAGGAGATTCCAGCTATGACAGCTGTCTCTGGCAGAGGCATGATCCCTTGGTTTGGCACGTGACAAATTCTCTCAGAGGCAGATTTCTTCTAAATTAGACTTGCTTCCCACATTGAGGAAAATAGAGGTTTCATTCTGCTGATGTAAATTGACTCATTTGTAGATTGATGTAGTTCCATCTTTTTTCATTTGCTTCTTTACCGCTAAGAACTCAAATCCATCCAATTATTTTCCTGGAAGGTGAGTGAACCACTGTTGCCTACTCTTCCGTGAAAGTCTTAGAGACTGGATTTTTTTATCCCATCTAGCTGTCTATTCTGTGCCCAGGGAATTGAAGTGCTGGCTTACACAATACTTTTTAAACAGACAGAATGGCTGCTCATTTTACCAAAAAATTCCTTGAATTAGATTGGCCCAAATATGACTTCCTGTGGCTACAAACCACATACAAATTTATGTGTTACATACACATAGACCAATTTTCATTGATGCTTTATTATAGAAAAGACACTTCTTGAAATTTATCAGAAGAGTCACTGAGACAGATGGAGCTGATAAGCCAGACCTGGGATACTTGGCATTAGGCAAAGAGTATTCTCATTGGAAGTCAGAAATATTTCCAGTAAAGCAGTCCAAGGTGCTTTTAATGGCAACACCTTGAAGGCACGTGCCTTACGCGTTCTATAAAAGCTTTGGACACTGCAGATTGATAACACATTCCTGCTTTGGAGCCTTTAGAAGAACGGACCATGAAAGGAATACGTGTATATATNCGGCCGGGAGGGCACCGGGGGCGCAGGGCAGCTGGGCGGGGGCGGCTGGCGGCAACTGGATCACGACTCACCCCACGGTAGGCCGGGCTGCCTTGGTCTCTCGGGGGTCCTGCTCGCCCGCCCGCCCGGACCCTGCAGGATTCCTCCCCTCGAGGCTCTCTCTCGAGGCTCACGTGGGGTCCCCCCGGCAGGGTTCTGCGGGGAGATGCCAATGTAATCTATTCTGTTGGGTTTATCGAGGGGGGCTCCGGCCCGTGGGGTAGTTGGGGAATGCCAGTGGAATCCCAGCTGGGTAACGCAAATGCCTTAAACTTCTCCTGCATCTTAATTTTTGCCACACCGAAAACGTGGAGGTGTGTAATTTGGCCATAGTCTTATGTTGATGTGTCGCAGCAAAAATAGGTAAAATTATTTACCCCAAAATAGATAAAATTCCGCAAAGCTAGAGCTGTTCCAGAAATAGTTGTGATTCCTCTTGTGTTTGTTTATTTTGCTTGCTTTTTTAAAGTGCTAATATATGGGGAATGCGGAAAAAGGAGCTTTTGAGATGCTGTCAGGAAACAAGTCCTGCTTTTTGGTTGCCTTAAAACTGGTTTGAAACTCCAGTGGCTCCACTGGCTGTAGAGATGGTGTATGCATTCTTAGAAACCTGTGCTTTCCTTCATCAACGTTCCTCTTTGGGTCTCAGTTCACAGAAATGATGTCACTTGATGTATCTGACAGCACTCAAGTCTACGCTGCCTTTTTGGTGTACCTGGACCTCTTAGAAGGTAAATCAGGGAAGTGACTGTATCCCAACGAATATCTTTGCCCTTAGGAGCTGTTAAATTAATTGTTTGTACTGGGACAGGACTTTTCCTTACAAAGGCATGGTGCCCATTTTGAGACTTTTTGTACTGAAAGGTTCTGTCCTCTGCCTTCCTGGAGCCTGTGCGAAGATGAGGGCCCGTTTCATCCATCAGTTCCAGGTGCAGGTGTTCCAGGGCAAAAGCAGTCAGCATGGAAAAAAAAAAGAAAGAGGAGTAGGAGAAGGAAAAGGAATATAAGAAGGTGAAGTGATAAGTTCAGTGGCTGAGCTTGTAACAGTCCTCACTTGTAGATTAATGTGAAGTTACTCAATCATAGTGTTTCACAAAAGTCACCATTTAGCAAATGGCTGCTGTGTGCTGGCCTGTTTTCTGGAAAGGACAGTGATTCCTCTAGCAAAGAAGATAATTTGCAAGTATGGTAGCAGTAATTTATAACCATTGTAGTATATTATGTAACAATATAGTCATTTATAATAAATTGTAGGTGTTGTGCTTAGGGCCATGGCTTGGTGGAGGACCTGGCAGTGTCAGCTCAGTGGTGNGGTTTAAAGCCTTTGGCCGCGGCGGGGGAGCGGGGAGGTAGGAACGGAGCTGCGGCGGAACTGTCGGGGCGGTGCGGCAGTTTCCGGGAGCGCTGGGTGCGCGGNGGGGAGATGCCAATGTAATCTATTCTGTTGGGTTTATCGAGGGGGGCTCCGGCCCGTGGGGTAGTTGGGGAATGCCAGTGGAATCCCAGCTGGGTAACGCAAATGCCTTAAACTTCTCCTGCATCTTAATTTTTGCCACACCGAAAACGTGGAGGTGTGTAATTTGGCCATAGTCTTATGTTGATGTGTCGCAGCAAAAATAGGTAAAATTATTTACCCCAAAATAGATAAAATTCCGCAAAGCTAGAGCTGTTCCAGAAATAGTTGTGATTCCTCTTGTGTTTGTTTATTTTGCTTGCTTTTTTAAAGTGCTAATATATGGGGAATGCGGAAAAAGGAGCTTTTGAGATGCTGTCAGGAAACAAGTCCTGCTTTTTGGTTGCCTTAAAACTGGTTTGAAACTCCAGTGGCTCCACTGGCTGTAGAGATGGTGTATGCATTCTTAGAAACCTGTGCTTTCCTTCATCAACGTTCCTCTTTGGGTCTCAGTTCACAGAAATGATGTCACTTGATGTATCTGACAGCACTCAAGTCTACGCTGCCTTTTTGGTGTACCTGGACCTCTTAGAAGGTAAATCAGGGAAGTGACTGTATCCCAACGAATATCTTTGCCCTTAGGAGCTGTTAAATTAATTGTTTGTACTGGGACAGGACTTTTCCTTACAAAGGCATGGTGCCCATTTTGAGACTTTTTGTACTGAAAGGTTCTGTCCTCTGCCTTCCTGGAGCCTGTGCGAAGATGAGGGCCCGTTTCATCCATCAGTTCCAGGTGCAGGTGTTCCAGGGCAAAAGCAGTCAGCATGGAAAAAAAAAAGAAAGAGGAGTAGGAGAAGGAAAAGGAATATAAGAAGGTGAAGTGATAAGTTCAGTGGCTGAGCTTGTAACAGTCCTCACTTGTAGATTAATGTGAAGTTACTCAATCATAGTGTTTCACAAAAGTCACCATTTAGCAAATGGCTGCTGTGTGCTGGCCTGTTTTCTGGAAAGGACAGTGATTCCTCTAGCAAAGAAGATAATTTGCAAGTATGGTAGCAGTAATTTATAACCATTGTAGTATATTATGTAACAATATAGTCATTTATAATAAATTGTAGGTGTTGTGCTTAGGGCCATGGCTTGGTGGAGGACCTGGCAGTGTCAGCTCAGTGGTGGGACTCCATGATCTTGGAGGGCTTTTCCAGCCAAAATGGTCCTGTGAAACCCAGTGTAGTCTTCTGGTGTCTGCTCAGAGTGGAGCAGAGTTATGTGATATATAAACTTCTGCCTGGCTTCTTCCAAGTTGGCTTTATTGAAAAGGGACTGTGAGTAGGCAGCCAGCCAGCCTGAGAAAAATATTTCAGTTCTGCTTGGAGCCTGGTGCTTCTCAAGGTCAGGGAGGGATTTTACAGTCCAGAAATTGCTACGTCTGTTACTGTTACACCTCTGAAGAAAATGCCTTAATAGTCTTTAAAAGGAGATTTCTGTAGTTCTGCAGCAAAAACTTCGTCCTTATCCTTTAAAGCGGGAGGTTAGAACTGTGTGTGATCATTAACCATGCTTTTAGCACCTGCTGCTTCACAGTTCAGGTGCTGAAGAAGTCCAGATTTGGGTTATAGTGCTTCAGATGACTAAAGCTGCATAGTTTTATCTTTTTTGCGTTTTGCAGAGCAGCTTTGTCAGATCACTGTTCACCATCCATCAGTGCAGCTCTGGAGCCAGCAGGCTGGTCCTGCTCCGTGGATTTCTTTAGCAGGATTGCTTCTCACGAGGGGAATTTGGCAGATGAATGGAGTTTTCCTGTGAAGAGAGGGAGGGAAAACAAAACCTTAGGTGTTAACTTAGATACTGCATTTGTTACTTGACTGATTAAAACTTGTGTTTTGTGTTCTTCTCCTCTCATCCCCAACGAACATTTCTAGGGAGGAACTGGCATGAAGTGCAGCCCGTGGGAGTGGCAGAGCTGCAGCTGGTGTGTTTGCATGCCCGTGCCAGGGAGCAGGAGGGGCTCCAGGTGATGGTGCCAGTGCCTGCACACATCCTGATCAGCCACGAGAGGTGAGGGCGTGCTCAGTGCTTGTCTTGGGGTGCCACTGACAGAAAACGGGGCACAGATACGTTTTTCGGGGTGGTGATGGCCTGGTCAAGAAGGGAGGGAGGAGGAAATAGGGGAATATCAGAGGAAAGCAGCCTATCAGCCTGTAAGCAGTGTTATTTTGGGCTCTGTAGACACACAGGCAGCTTGGAACGTTAAGGAAACCTCAGCTTTGCATCAGTCTCTGCCTCTCCCTGTCTGGAAGTGGTTCTTGGAGGTCAAGCAGAAACTGATGCCCACTGATAAACACCTCCTGTTGTCTGGAGTTGCATATGTGCTAGGAGATAACAGCGGACACCAAAGCATGTGTTTGAGAGGCAAGGTTAGAACACAAGACCTTCACAGCTTATGTTTTGAACATTCTTGTGCTGATTTTGTATTCTGGGAAATGTACAATGCTTCCTTGAGTTGCTGGACTGGAAAGTACCTAAGAGGAAAGAAATCCTCTTGGAGCTACCTAAGAATCAGCTTTTTTATTGTCAAATTTGTGGACAAGCTGTGTATGGTTTGCTTTGCTTATGTTTTCAAACTATAATTTGGCTACTTTGAACAGGAAACTCCTCTTGCTTTACGTCTAGAGTGTCACGTGCCTGTGATTTTTGACTTAATTTCCTCACACATGCAAGAGCAATTCCTCAAGCAGAAGACAGCACAGCCATGAATTTGTTACATTACAGATATTTACAGCCTAGAAAACTTCCACTTCAGTAGTTTTACAGTCTTTTTTAACTGGCCCCTAAAACAGCCTCAGACACACGGTATGATTTACTCTCTGATAAAGGCTGCCTTCTCTGCCTGGTATTTGCCATGATGACTCTGAAGACCTGAACTATGTCAGCAGCATCATATGGTTGTACATTTTTCAGTTTCTTCTGTTCCCACTCCTGCTAGGAGCTGGCTTTACAAATGCTACTGTTTTTTGCTGCTTCCTCTTGCTCTGTGGGCAGCAGCTTGACACAGTGGTAGGTAACTAATTAATTGCACTTATTAGGTGAGTGTGTGCACTCTAGGAGTGATGTTTCTGCTTTTTATTTTGGGTGTTAGAAGTGACAGATCAATGTCTTGCTAACATACCTTTATCATCATTTTGCTATTTGTTGGGTGAGGGGGAAGAAAATTATTTACTAAGATATTGATGGGGTTTAGTAGTGTTTTTGTGCTGAAAAAAATGCCTGTCTGCAAGCAAGAGGGGTGTGCGTGAGTGAGCGAATGAAAGGGGCACTCTGCAGCTCTCAGCTCAGACAAGTTTTTAGGTGGAAATAGAAGGCAGCCAGTGAGGATATGGGATCTTTGAGGAACTCCTCCTACATGCTGAGCTGTTGTGCTTGATTAATATAGAGTGTTTCCACCTGGGCTGAAAACTTGGATTGCTGGCATGGGGTAAAGGCTAAGAGTATGTTCTGATTGACTTTTAATGACATATATTCCACTTCATGCACGGCCTGTCTTTTACTGTGCCATTGGAACTTTTCACAGGGAGCCTCTGCACTTGTTTGTTCTGTGGTGATGCTGTTTGCTCTGCCTCTGGCACGGAGTGTCTGGAATCCAGTACTGGAAGGATGTGTGGTGGAGAGGCAAAGAGTGAATGTATCACATTGATTAAAAGTACAGTTTGTGACTCAGGTTTGCTGCAGAGCATCGACACAGGGTGTGTTGTCACTGAAATGAGCTGAATCCCAGGCTGCAGTGCCAGGTGTGTCCATAAAAGCCTGCATGTGTTCAGTATCCATGGATGTTGTCAGGCTGGGAGGTTTTATGTGTGTACAGCACTTGTATTTGAGGTGTTGAACATGCATCTGCATTTTGTTCAAAGCAGCGCTTTGGGGTTTTTTGTTACCTGCTAAAAGCAGGGGAGGAGGTATGAGTAGAAGTGAATGCAGCTCATTTAGTGTTGAAAATAAACCCTTGGAGGCATTTGGGAAGGTGAAAATCTTCTGTCTCTATTCTGGGCCTTGGAATTGTTCTAACTACAAAAGAAGCCAGTAACAACAGCATTTATGGGCAGCACTTCCTTCTTTAACCAGTAAGACCTGGGTAGGATTTGGAAGTGGCACCTTGAAATCGGACTTCCATCTTCATTCTCCTCTGTGTTTTTCTTATTGGTAGAAGGAAGGAAATGATTCACTAGAAAATAATGGATTTTAGTACTACGTATGTGCTAAAAAAGTTCTCACATTTTGCAAATATTAGCCAGTCACTCCTGTGGGCTTGGTCTTCCAGAGAAATATAGCGGTGGTTCTCTACTTCAAATCCACGTCAGCCAAGCTCTGCTTTCCCAGGTGTCTCATGAAGTTCCCTACTTGGCTGCCACTGAGAAGTATCCTTAAAAGGCTACAGGAAAGTTGCTGTGGAAATTACCAGCAGGACACCTAGGCAAATGACAAATATGAGTGCCCTACAAAAAATAAAATCTCTTCAATGTTTTTTAGCCTATTACGAAATTTCATCATGTCCGGTCTGAGCATGACAGTTAACTGCTGAAGGCAAAAGCTGTTCTGCTTCCTAAGCTCACTGTCCACTTCTGCAGAGCTGGGTGGAAGCTGCTCATCCAGCCGTGGCAGGGGAGGGCTGCTCAGGAACCCACCAGATTACAGAATTACGGGCTGTGGAGCAAAGGCTAAATGATGTTACACAGTCTTGAGACGTGGCTTTGTGCTTTGCGTGTCCTTCAGATGAAGATTTCCGACTCTTCTGTGAGCAAAGCCCTGGGGAATACGATGCAATTCCTGTCTGACTTGGCCTGCTCTGACCCACACACAGCTGGCCAAGGCTTGGGGAGCCTCTGAATTCAGCAGGGCCTCATGCTTGCGGGAGGAGTCTGTAGGTGCACAGGCTGGGGTGTGTTTGCTGCTCACCACTATAGTGCACGCCAAGTACCTTGTCAGTACATTCCAGATCTGTGGCTCCCCACAGTGGAGGGAGCAGTCGAATCCTGGGAGTGCTGCTTCAGAGCTGGCAGAAATGACTTGCATAAACCAAGCTCAGCAAGTTTATGAAGAGCTCACAGTGTTGACAGCTGGATTTTTAGATAGCCTGGAAAGCCTTGATCCTTCAAGGACCAGGGAGTTAGGTCCCAGATTTAATAGAATTGGGCACTGGCTGTGCTAGATAAATAACTTTGTCTAAGCAAAATGTTGCAGATAAACTGTCAGATTAAATGGCATGTCACTGCTCTGTTTGTATTTTGTGTACAAGTGTTGTAAATGAAGGATGAAGTTGCCTGAGGTCATGGAGACCTGCGAAGTTTGGTAAAGGCTTATTCTGTTAAAATGCTTACTTAAGAAAAAAGCAATACATAACTGTTTTGTTTTAAAGCTGATGAGCATCCTGAGAAGGAAATCTGAGGGCTGGAATTTACTGTCTTCAAAGTCTGTAGACTGTGAAATAAATCTTGCTATAAACTGAAAAATCCTGTTATTTTAAAGCACTGGAAGTGTGACATGCATCTTGCATCCTCTTCACAGTTTTGTCAGTAACTCCCTTGCTATAAGCATAATTTGCTCAGGCAGTAAATCACACATTGAAAATGTAATTAGTGGCTCCTAAATGGAAGCTCTTTATTAGTATTTTTATTAATTTTTTTAAATTTAATATTTTAAATGAGATTGCAGCTCCCACATCAGAGTTAGTTAGGCAGTACTGTGGCTGAACATCCAGTAGTAAGTGTGTCCTGTAGGGCTTTGCTGAACTTTGATACCTCCCTTTTGCATTGTTTGTCTTGTTTTCTTCTTGAACTTCCATGGAAAAAGATCTCTATATTCCTCGGGGTTTCAATTCCTTCTGACCAGTGTGGCACATGGTGTTTTATTTGCTTTATTTATTTTTTTTTTTTTCATTACAAAGACTGAGTTTCTTCTAGCATTCCCTGTTCGTGTGTTTTAGGAACAAATCCCAAGGAATAGTGGTGTGCATTTACACCTTCTCCCAGCCCCACGTACTCCTTCCCACATATTTCAAGGCACTGGATAAATACTGCTGCCTGCCCTGCAGCAGGGTCTGGAGCAGCATTCCTGATGGCGAGCTGTGCTGAAGTTTGTGGTGCTGGCTAAATCCAAGGAATTGTGCTCTCTGGGAGGTTCCTGTGCCGTGGTGCTGACCCAGGCTGGGACAGTGGCACGCTCCAGTGCCTGGGGTAATGATCTCTGCAGGGCAGAGAGACCAGCTTGTGTGTACTCTGCAGCCCTGCCTGGCGAGCAGGGGAGGGAGCTGTTCAGGCTGGCCAAGCCTGCAAGGAATTATTCATCCAAGTATAAAGAGCAGATTGAAAGCCTTTGGCTTTTATGGGATGGAAGGCAATAGTTCCATTTCAGCTCAATGGAGCTCTATGCAACCTCCATAAAACTGCTCTGAGCTTGCAGAGTGATGCTGCTTCTCAGAGGCATTGCATGAAATATTGTGTCTCTGAAATGCTTTTTTGTTCATCACAGAACTTGCTGCTTGAATTCTTTATGATTCTGCCCTTGGCTGATTTTTGCAGAGTCAGTTGAAACCTCAGGGTCACCAGCTGTACACCTGCTTCTTTCTCCCAGAGAAAAGGGCAGTGTTATTTTGTTAGGAGCAGATATTGGGAAACACAGCACAGATTTCTGATGGGTATTGAGGGCCTGCGTAGTGCAATATTAAGATGGGGGAAGGATGCAGCATTCCCCTCTGCTCTCTGGATGGATTTTCTTGTTTTGTTTTGGCATCTGTTTTATTTTAAGGCTACTAATTGCCACAGTAATGGAAGAGGAGGTCAGTTCACTCCCATCATTAAGTTTGAATGCAGCAGTAATGACAAATGTAGGATGACATTGCTAGTGCTGTTCCCTTAACTGCGGTGCTCCTTGCACAATGTTAAGTAAGTTAAACCTGCTCCTGTGACTAATTCTTTGGTAGAAAAAAACAATCCCTACTGACTCTGGTCTGTAGATAATTAGGAAGCCTTTTCTAAGCCCTTTTTCTAATGTAAAGTGTTTTAGAAATGCCAGCTCTTTGGATAACAGTGTTTGAGGTGAAGTCCTTTGCATCTCCTGGAGCATGAGGTGAACGTGAGTTTGCTTTCTGGGTGGAAAATTAGGGCTTTGGCCTGCTTGCATTTGGCCTGGTGGGAGCAGATCTGGATTTGAGTGAGCATGTAGGCACCATGAGGTTTTAGAGCTGGGCTTTCAAATTACACTGGAAGCTTTGCACTGCATGATCTCCAACAAATAAGAATTCTTATAAAAAATACTTAGTCTTATTTTACTTATGTGGCTTCTATAAAACTTTAGAGTGTTTCTTGTGGTGTCTGTATTCCCCTAACTTCAGTTATTTTTCTTTCACAATGCCTTTGTTCAAGAGGTACCTTTTTTGTGTGGGACTCCTAAAGCTTCTGTGCTGCCTGTTTTAACATTCCCTGGCTTTTCATCCTGTGGAGAGGGAGAGGAGGGGAAGGAGTAGTTGCAGGGTATTTTAACTTAGATTTCTCACTGTGCATGCAGCAGCACGTTTGATTGTTCTGTGCACCCTCCTGGGGCTCTAGATGTTGTTTTTTTTTTACCAGGCAGTTACTGGCATAAATCCCAAGAAGGTGGCATGGGTAGGGCTGTCTGTCCCTGATGTCCATTACCAGGCTGAGCCTGTGGGTGAACACGTGCTCAGGTGTGTTCACCTGAGTGTGATGGAGTGTTCTGTCTGCTGTCCTTGAGGAGGTGACAGAGTGACAAGGTACATTCTTACAGCACAGGCTTTACTTGAGACTGTAGTGAAAGCATGCTGAGCTTTTACTGAGACCCTGCAGAACAGCAGGAACTGTTTTTCAACTGCACCCTTTCTCATGTCAAGTCTCTCCATTCTGCTAAACTGGCTGTGCAAACGGTGGAGTGGGCATGCTGGAATTCCTGTGAAAAAGGAGGACCCAGAGAGAGCCAGTCCATGCCAAAGGCTTGACCCCACAGCTGCTGTTGGGCTCACACTGTTGGAGCACAGCAACGAAACCAAGCCCAGAGTGGTCGTGGGCCCCTTGGTGTCAGTGTTCCATCAGTTATCAGTAGTTCCAGAGTGTGTCCTGACCCAGCTGTGACTCAGGGGGACAGGCTGCTCAGGGTGCTGGGGAATGTAGGTGGTCAAGGCTGTTGGCATCTGTCAGACTACTGGATGCACTGAATTCCTCTGTTCCACTGATGTCTGACTCTTTCAGAAACATTAAATCCACCTCTGTTTAAGCAAATTCATGTTTTATAGTTGTCAGCACCTGTACAGTGTAGCAGATTGTGCTGGTCACTAAGGAGTTTATTGGTAGCCATTAGCTGAGTAATTTAAATCAGCTGGCTCTGTTGGGGGGTGTTACCACATGGGCTTCTTGCCTAGGACTTTCTTTCCATCATTGACTGCAGCTATTGTGTGAGATGGGCAGCCTTAAGGGTGGTTTCCCTTGAGATAAAGGCTTGCCTCGTTTAGGATATCAGACGTGCATTCTTTGAATTTCAGAAGGCCAACAATGCTTCATGCTTTCTTTATTTTTCCATAGACAGCATTAGATGTATTAAAAGGATTACAAAAGCTATACCTCTCCTGCAGTATTTCATCTTCCTGCTCGTGGCAGGCAGCAAGTGCAGTGAAATCAGAGGTTCCATGGCTCCTTTGCAATGTCTGCTGGTGCAGAGGGACACTGTGAGCAGGCTGGACACGGAGGCTGCTGGGGATGCCTTCCAGGGAGGAGGGCAAGGGATGATGTCTGACACAGACTTCCTGAATTCCAAAGCTTATCCCTCTAAAAGTTAGCCTCTCACCACTTTGCAGATGTTCTGCAGTGCCCTGTGGCTACTGTGGTATGCATGAATGGGAGCCCTTGTCTTGGGGCTGCCTCTATGGAGGGAAGGGGGAAGAGGAAAAGGGTACATTTGCAGTTGTCATTCTTCATCTGTGGACAGCAGGATTAGCAGATCATCCTGATGCAATGGCATGTCTTTGTGCTACTTACATAAATCCTGGAACTCTTGTCTCCTGAAGAGGAAGAAGAAATGCGAAGAAATGTCATTAATCTGATGTCAGGACCGGGCTGCTTTTGGGATCATGGGGCATCTTCGAAGTCCTAGCTGCTAAATAGGGGGAAATTCCTGGGCAGTCCCATCCCTGGAAGTGTCCAAGGCCAGATTGGATGGGGCTTGGAACAAACTGGGATAATGGAAATGTCCCTTGGAACATTGATGTTCATCATTGGTGTCTTGGATGGAACTAGATAAGCTTTAAGGTCCCCTCTAACCCAAATCATTTCATGATTCTGCCTGTGATAATTGAATTCTTGCTCTCTGCATGTGTCAAGGAAGGACATTTGTAATTTTTCCCAGGCTCTTGTCCCCTGCCGGGATTTTGGCAGGACATTGTGATGGTGGGGGTGCCTCTCTCTGCACAGGGACTGGAAGTGGCAAGAGCCAGAGGTGCCGAGCACAGAGTAAGTTACCTGCCAAGTAAACCTGCAGACAGAGCCTGCTGAGGTGGCAGTGAGCACAGGAGTAGATGTCCCATTACCTGAAGGAGTCTCTTGCAGTGTCTGTCCTCTGCCAGTGGCCAGCACAGTCTCTCTCACCTTATTTGTTGTGCTGTTAGGAAATGTGCTGATGTGGGAGGGCTAGGATGGGGCTTTTCCCAGCCGTGGCATCTCTGCTGCATGAAGTAATTAAGTTGTGTTGCCTTGCTGTGTGTCTGGGCAGGTGGTGCAGGCAGGAGGAAAGGCCCTCCTGAATTTACCAGGCTAGATTATGCACAGCTCAGAACACAGATGGATCCTTAAGAAGGTCATGGGCTTAACAGTGAGACTTTCCAGGCTGCTGCTCATTCTCTGCTGCATTCCATTTGGCTTTTATTACAGGATCAAAGAGGTTCTGAAGGAAGATGGTGATTGAAGTCTGAAAACTACTGCCTTTTAGAGAGAGCCCTGTTTTTAGCTGCAGTGCCTGGCCTCAGAATTGCCTGTGCTCTGCTGGGTGAGCTCTCCAGGGTGCATGAAGCCAGGACTGCTTTATTCTGGTGCACAGCTGAACTCCCCCTGGAATGTAATCTGTCCCAGCAATCTCAGAGGAGCCCTCTTGCACCTGACAT
This sequence comes from Tichodroma muraria, assembly GCA_013390105.1. NCBI lineage: Eukaryota > Metazoa > Chordata > Aves > Passeriformes > Sittidae > Tichodroma > Tichodroma muraria. The sequence continues at coordinate 84,234 of WAAG01035014.1, read as the reverse complement.
GTGGGGGAAGGAGGAAGCTCCCTGTGGGAATGTTCTGTGGGAAGTGTTACTGTTCTGTCTGATCACCACACTCCTTCAGAACTTGCTCCCCAGTCAGACCAGGAATCCAGGGACTCCAGGGATCAGTGTTGTCCTGAGCTCTGAACTGAAAAGTAACTGGCATGTTACTCTTAAATAAGATAAACAGGAAAAATTGCATAACTTTGTCTTGAGCTTTTAAGGAAGATGTTATTTGGGCTGACTGTTCTGAAGAAGAACATTAGTCTTGTGGCTTCTAAGTCTAGACAGGGAGGTAGAGAAACTTGGCTTGGGCTCCTGGGCCTTCCACAGTCTGGCAGAGACCTGTGGCACAGGGACCTCTGCAAATGGAACAAGTCTTAATTATTCAGTTCTCCAGTTGAACACCAGGTGTTACTAGATTTCTTATATAAGTCTACTGAAAACAGGGCCAGTAGAGATTGCCATGCTAGGATCGTGGTGGATGAGGGATGGCTGAGGCATGTTGCACACGAGTACACCTAAACAAAGCTTAGAAGCATGTGTTGAGCCATTTCCAGCAGAGATGTGTGCAACTGATTCTGTTATTTTCTTTTGTTGCTTGATTACATGACTTTGAATTTTTATTAGAACAGCTGTTATGCTCACTTTAGTGAAGATAAGTTTGCAGAGTGAAAACAGGCTGAATAAAAATCATGCTATTCTACCTTTGTGGCATCGTAGGTGGTTGTGGACTCCTTTCTAAGTGATTTTTTTCCTCTCCTAGGTTAAGGGAAATACTGAAGAAAGCCTCTCTCCCTCCAGAGGATCCTGACACCCTGCTGTCAGTTACCTTGGCCATAGTTGAGACAGACTCCACAATAGTCTACTATAAAATGACTGATGGCTTTGTAATGCCAGATCCTCCTGATGATACCGAAGATGTGGACAATAAACAGTGGAGGAAGAAAAGAAAGAAACTTTTCAAATGATTGGGACAGAGAAAACAAAATGTTTCTTAAACTCCTGTGCTCAAACCCAAACAAATGCAGGAACTGATGTATGTGAATAAGTGGTGTGCTAAAGTCTGCCTTGGCATATCAAGGATGTGTTCAGGGGGAACAGAGGCTCGTGCAGCTGCATTGTGATGAAATGCCATTTGAGGTATGAAGTAGGTCATGCTTTGACACAGATCAGTCCTGACTAATAAATTAACTTGGGAAATGTTTGCAAAGCCTGTGTTTCTTCTCCATCTGGTCAGGTACATAACAGAATAAACACATCCTTACCCATACTGTAAATATTGATTACAGGTAAGTCTGAAGGGCTTGTGGCAGGACTGAAGGGTTTTGTAGTTTACAGAGTGTCTTTGTCTTAGCCCTGTCAGAAGCACTCATGCTGCCCCCAGGTTACATTTCTGAACATTGCTTTCTTCCCTCTGCTTTTGGAGAAAAGGCTCTTCCACAGAAATGCCTTACTTTAATTTTTTCCCTGCAGAGGAAAACTGATTATAGCAGCACCAGAGGCAACTAAAACACCAAAGTATGTCACCATCTATGCTATAAGAGCACACTAGTTACCTGCTTCAGGCACCAACTAGGTTTCTAAACCCATTGTCATTCCTAGGATTTATTTTATTATGTATTTGGACATAGCTTCTGCATATTGAAAATGATTGCTCAGGAGGTGCTTCAGCTCGGAGTTAAAAGGAAAAAACCTGACTTTTAGTTTCTTCTGCAGGAATTTTCCACATCTTTTGCGTGAAGATCTTCTCCAGGTTAAGCTTAGAGTTCCCTGGCAATCAAATAACATGCCAGAGCAGCTTCTTGAGCACAGGATTGTCTGTGTGACAGCTGTGTGGCCGAGGATCACACATTCAGAAGGTGAAGCACGAGTTTTTTTTTCTTGCATGGGTAGAAGAATGGGAGAGAATCCAAAAAAACAAGCCAGAAATGAAAGACCATTCAAGCTTTGCTATCCCTGGGACTAGAGTGGATGTTCCTGTGGCTGTGGAGCTTGGTGCTAGTTTGGCCAAATGTGCTGGGAAGCAGAATGATCCTGCAGGGGGTCCTGCACACCCTTGGAGGAGGTGTGGCACTGGCACGTGGAGCTCTGCAGGACACGTTTATCCCCATCCAGCCAGGGGAGACTCGGCGTCTGTGGGTTTCAGTCATGGAGAAAAAGAGTTTTTCTTTGCCTTTCTCAGCGTTGCTCCCCTCGTGGAGGAAGCCATCATTTTACTTTGGTCCAATGCTGTCCTGCCTTGAAGGGTCCCTGTGTGCTGGCTCCTGCCACGCTGCGTGTGACCTTGACATTGGTATTTCCTGGGATCCATGCCTTATTGCATAAAGCAAGTGTTACACCTGGCTAGGCTACCTGCCACCAGGTGAATTGTCCTTGTTACAAGCTGGGAAGTACTTCAGCCCCTCAGGAAAAGAGCTGGTCTGTGTGAAGGAGGCTGTAACAGATGCGGCCTGTGGCAGATTTGGTATTTAAGCGACACATGCTTAATCCTAAAAGCAAATTCCTTTGCATTTGCTTCAGTTTCTGGGAAATACTGCCAGTTTGCAGTGTGCTACATGACTGATGATTTGCTTTACCCTTCATTTTATCATTTCTGTGCACAGAAAGAGGAGCATAATTTGAGCCTCCTTTTCTATAAACTGAAAACAGCTTACCCAGGCTTCACAGGTCAAGTTGGAGAAACGGTGTCTGAAGGCTTTGGTTTCTATTTCTTCTTGTGTCCCACTGAGAAATGATTATATGGGCCTTTTTCCAGCCTTCTTAGATTGTGGTGGTTCTTTATTTCTGAGGGAAAAAACCCACAGAAGAACAAATAATATCACAGCACTGTTTGTCCCACAGGTATTGCAGTGTAAACATGGGGATGTTAAATAAGCTTGGAGCCAGCTGTGCTATTCCTTTACATTCCACTGAAGTATTTCTCTCTGTCAATTCAACAACACACAGACTGAAGCCTCTGGTCTTCCATGCATTGAATAAAGATGGGAAGAGACTTCCCATAGAAGCATATCGTTTCAGAGCAGTAGTGTATTAACATTCCTGAATCCAAAGCATTCTGGTGCTGTGCCCAAAGTGCTCAAGCATAACTCTGCTTTACGTGTTTGTGAGACATCCATGGAAGTGTGAGCCACGGCACTGCTGACAACCCAGCACTTATTTCAGCCCAGAAGATTTTGCAGGCTCCATACTGCTATCTTTTAGAGGTTTTTTAGGTTTTATTTGCCAAGCGCAGCTTGATGCATTTTACTGAATGCCCCTGACCAACAGAAGGTGTTTTAAAGTCTGGGCAGTATCATTTTGCAGTAGATTATTGTTCCAAGCCTTTCCTCTCTGTGGAGGGATGTTTGCATTGATGCTTCCCCACCGAGTCAAGAATGATAGAAAAGCAGAAGGCCGTTTTGGCCTGGCTTTGACAGCGAGACTCTTACATAAGGGAGCCATTGCTTATGCAAACTGTGTCCCCTTGAGGCACTGCTGGCACCATCACCCACCTCTCCTGGATGCAGCTTCACTGTTTGCAGTGCACACAGAGCATTTTATGCGAAGAAATGCTGGTGGAGAGGCAGGAGGGCCTTGTCAGGTCCATGAGGAGGAGCTGTGGTTGCCAGCAGTGGCCAAGAGAGCTCCCACAGCCCTTCCCGAGCCCACACTGAGTACAGGGGGGCTATTTGGGCAGCAGCTCCTGCCGTGGGAGTCTCCCAGGCCTCCATGGCGGCATGTTCTCTGGGGCAGTGCAGGGATCTCTGGCTCAGCACGTGTCTCAGCTTCCTGGGCATGGCAGCGAGGCAGGGGCCAGGTAAACGGGTGTTGCTTCCATATCTTAAACACAATCCCACCCCCTACAAAGTGGCCCTCAGCATCTCTACAAACAATTCAGTTTCTCAGAAGTCACTGGAAGGAAGACGTGGGCTCTTGTAACCTCTCCTTACCTCAGCACAATTTTCTTCAGGATCTCCTGCTGGGACACAGCAGGGAGATATCAATAATACTGCTAAAGTTAAGCCATCGTAATCTTCCTCTTTTCTGTCAGCAGCTTTTTTGTTTAAAACGTGGGTTTTTTTGTTTTTTAATAAAGAGTCTATGTGAATTTATTAATCAGCCTACTAGTGTTGCAGATCTATAGGAATTAGATGTTTAATAGCTTGTCCAAGTAGTTTTCAGCAGATTTCAGTAGAATCTAAATGCTATCAACTAGCCTGCAAGCCCTGTTCTATGTAAATGGACTACTTGTTAACCTTCTCTAGTCCTCCAGGGATAGGACCCGAGGGAAGGCTGGAGATCAGAAAGAGGTTTTGCTCCCATAGGGTGCTGGGCAGGCACTGGATGAGATCCTCAGGGAATGGGCACAGCCCCAAGGCTGCCAGAGCTCCAGGAGTGTTTGGACAACACTCTCAGGGACGCACAGGGTGGGATTGTTGAGGTGTCCTGAGTCCAGTTGGACTGGATGATTGATCCCTGTGAGTCCCTTCCACCTCAGGATATTTCGTGCTTCTAAAAATAGCTGCAGCTGCACCTCATATTTCAGAGTATCCAGGGAGCTGATGGCTTTTCTGTTTCATTCCCTCATCTCTCAGATGCTCCCACTGAGACCCTAGATCCCTGCCTGCAGCAGACCTGCCTGAGTTAATGATGCTCTGATTCCTGCTCAGCTCCATGCTGGGTGTTGTGTTTGCAGCACCTGACAGACAGAATTCATTGCCTGATGCCTCGTTAGTCATTCTTTGCAGCCCCACCTGGCTGCATGTTTCTCCTCATGTCTCTCACCTGGCCATCAAGCTCTCAATGCCAAACTAGAATGCCTCTGCTCAT
>WAAG01035014.1:27576-79406 GCA_013390105.1 Tichodroma muraria | reverse complement strand
TTCTTTTTTTCCCCTTTTCCCCCCCCCCCCCCCCGCCCTTTCTCACTGCTCTAGCCATCTCAATAAATTTCTTGTTGTTCACTGCCCTCTTGACCCACATTTCATACCCTTAGTTACCCTCAAATTTATCTTTCCATGCTGTCTGGAAATGCCTCTTTCTTTCCAAGCCTCCTGTCTTCTGCTGGGGTGCCTGGATGTTCTATGAAGAGCCATCTATGCCTTTCTCTGCTCCAGTCCAGGTACTGACTGATCCTCTCAATTATACCAGGCCAATCCCATTTACTACTAAAAATTCGGGTAAATTCTGAAGCAAAGTCTTGTGAGCCCTGTGCCAATGTCCAGCTAACACAGATTCGCAGAATATCCTGAGCTGGAAGGGAACCACAGGGATCATCCAGTCCAATACCTGTCCCTGCAGAGACACCCCAACAATCCCACCTTGTGCATCCCTGGGAGAGTTGTCCAAACGCTCCTGGAGCTCTGGCAGCCTTGGGGCTGTGCCCATTCCCTGGGGATCCTGGGCAGTACCCAGCACCCTCTGGGGAAGAACCTTTCCCTGATACCCATCCGAACCCCCCTGACACAGCTCCAGCCGTTCCCTGGGTCCTGTTCCTGGACACAGGGAGCAGAGATCAAAAGGCTCTCTCTCCTGGAGAGCGCTGCCTTCACGGGGCAGGGTGGCTGTCACCCCCCTTTCCATAATCCCAACCCCCCACCATGAACATCCGGCACGGATGTTCGCTGGAGAAATCTGCCGGCAGAGCTGGCTGGAGCTGCTGGTTGTTTCTGCGCCAGAGGGCGCTTGGAGACTGCCAAGCCGGCGTCTTCGTCCTTTGGGAATGCCGGGGCTTTGCAGAACTCCCCTTACACGCCTCTCCTGCTTCCCCTAAAAGAAAGGAGGAGGAAAAACCCTGTCAGCAGAAACACCTGTGATGGCAATTCTTCCTACCTGAAGGAAATGGTATTACTTAAACCTTCCTGGAGAGGGACTTTGGACAAGGGAATGTCGTGACAGGACAAGGGGAATGGCTTAAAGCTGACAGAGGGCAGGATTAGATGGGATATTAGGAAGGAATTGTTCCCTGTGAGGTCCTGGCACAGGTTGCCCGGAGAAGCTGTGGCTGCCTCTGGATCCCTGGAAGTGTCCAAGGCCAGGTTGGACAGGGCTTGAAGCAAGCTGGGATAGTGAAAAGTGTCCCTACCTATGGCAGGGGGTATCGCTTGGTGAGCCTTAATGTCCCTTCCAGCCCAAACCATTCCGGGATTCCGTGAGGATGATTCTGTGAAGCAGCAGCTTGTGTGGAGGCTGCAGGAATGCAGATTGCACAGGGGTATGAATACACCAGTTGTTGCCCACTTCTCCATCTATTAGCAGAAACCCAAGATTTTTGGGTGTTTCAATCCCTTCTGACTATCTGGATCCTCCACAGCAGATTTTTTCACCCTAGAGCTTGAGGCAGGGTGTGAAGCAAGGGCAGCTTCGCCAAGAGTCACAGCAAAACACCACAGAAGAGTCTTTTAGCCATCCAGCCCTTCTCTGCTGCCTGCATGTCTTAGACACTGCAGTAGCCTCCAACTGAATAGCCACCTTATCAGGCTTCTTGAGACCTACCCTACTCCTCACCTGTTCCCATTTAATTCCCCCTTATATGATATAAAATTATATCCTTTGTGTTAGGAGTTGACCCCAGCACGACAATAATGCCAGCTGCCCACCCACCTCCTGCCCAGAGCCTTGTGGTGCTCTTAGATTCAGCTATGCACATTTTGAAAGCCTAGGGTAAATATCCAAAGGGGAAACTGCAGCTTGAAACCAGTCATAGAAGATCATATTCACTATAAAAGAACATAAGATGACATAAATAATACAGTATTGTACAAAAGAAGTGGCCGAGAGAGGTGAGAAATACTCGCTGTGCTTAAAAATATGTTACATTCTGCAGGAAATTGTAGAGTGAAAAAAGAAATTGGTCATTCTCCCAGGAAAATCTGATTTACTGAAAAAAAAATCAAAATTGAAAGTAGAAGAAGAGTATTAAATCACTTGGAGTCCAGCATTTAAAATACATTGCTTATTTTCCCGAGAGGCAGGTTGCTGCTAGTCAGGCATTTATAATCATCCCTAGGAAGGGATGGGCTGAGCTAGTGCCCTGACCAAGGTGATAAATCGAAATTATCCAAACAGAGTGATTCTAATTATGGGCAAAATGGGTTTAGAAATGAGCAAGTGTGATAGATGAGAAAGTGCTTAGGAGAGAAATAATGAGTCATAGATATCAAGGGAAACATCAGAGTGGAAGGAGGTTACTCATGGACTTGTTCAGGGGTTGATCTTGGGTCTGGTATGGTTTGTGTTCTAGTTGATGGTGTTGGACTAAACCTAAGCACAAAGTTGATTAAGTGACAAGGCAGCAAAAAGTATGGAAAAATATGGAATTTCTGTGTTGTAAACTTTGGGTTCCAGATTAGGACAAATGGAAACCAGGCTTTGAACATACTGGCCATGCTCAGCAAAGGGCCACCACATGACTAGGCTGTGAGAAGACAACTTTAGAACCTCTCAGGCCAAACATTCCCAGCAGAGCTTGTGTACTTGTAGTACTTGTGTACTATAAATACTTGTGTAGCCCAGCAGGTCCAGCACTGGACGAGGCACCTCCAGCCTTGGGCACCCAGGGTCCATCAGCCAGGCTGGGGCACGGCAGGTCCCCCCAGAAGGGAGGTGTGCAGGACCTGCTGTGAGGTCAGAGAGCATGGCCAGGACTTTACACAGGCACCTGCTCATGCTCAAAGGTTTCTTCCCCGCCTGGTCAAACTCACTTTCCGTGGAAGTGGAGGCAGAGGCGTGGGATAACACCAGAGTGAGGAGCACCAGTTCAGCCGAGGCTCAGCTGGTCCCTCAGCCATCAGAGGGTTACACACTCATGGACCCTCCTCACCTCGCTGAGAGTGAGGGAGAGCAGGCTGCCTCAGGTTGTGTTGGGATTACGGGGCGTTCTCCAGGGAAGGGCAACATCTGCCTTAGGTGAATGATCAGGTGAGTGATTTCTCCTCTTGTCTTGTATTTCTTGTTGAAGCTCTGTGTGAATGGCAAAGGTTTGCTGGGAGAGCTGAGAAGGGTCAGTAGAGTACTTGCATCCGGGAATTTGGTTTCAAGACTACTGTGAGAAAGGCAGGCTGGGATCAGAGCTGGCTGGGAACAGTTTTAAAGTGTGTCTTTTTAAACTCAGATATTGAAATGTGTTGTCAAAGTAATGTATTTGGTTAGAAGAGTTTTAGCAGAGCAAAGGGAATTTACATAGCAGGACAAAAAAATCAAAAGCCTCTGGGTGGTAATTTCCACAGGTCAGAGTAATTCCCATCTATCTTGTTCCCCAGCAGCATCTTTAATTGCTGGAGCCTCACAAAAAGCCTGTGTGAGGAAAGGAAGAGAATAATTAGCCGAGCTTTTTTCTTGCTGTCGTGAGCCTGCAGGGACTGGTCTCACCAACGTTTGTTATTTGGTTGAATCATTTTGTTCTAGTGGGTTACTAAAAGGGAGAGCTGGGATGGAGGAAGGGTGTTGTGCTGTGCAGGATATCTCTAGGGTACTTCAGGGAGATGAATTTTGCAGGCACGTGTCAAAGAAAACTTTCACAAAATCATGGCTTTTTAGAACCATGAAGGGAAAACCCTGATGGTAATGTAGGGCAGCTTGGGCTTTAAACCGAAAAACTGAAGGAGAGCAGATTTAGATGAGATGTTAGGGATAATTCTTACCCTCTGAGGGTGCTGAGGCCCTGGCACAGGTTGCCCAGAGAAGCTGTGGCTGCCCCTGGATCCCTGGAAGTGTCCAAGGCCAGGCTGGATGGGGCTTGGAGCAATCTGGGATAGTGGAAGGTGTCCCTGCTCTTGGCGGGAGGGGGGAATGAGATGAGCTTTAAGGTCCCTTCCAACCCAAACTGTTCTGGGACTGTGTGATTCTAGGAAAAAATCTGAGAAGACCTGAAACTGAGCAAATCCAGGAGAAAAGCAGAATGGAGCAGTGGCTGGAGTCCTTCTCTGTTGCTGCCCCTTTCCACCTGCAGCACCCAGGGAGAGTTTGGTACTGCCTGAGCAGCCTCGCAGCTTTGAAGTGCTAGTTTCATTCTCGGGAGTCCTGCCAGAAACACAGGCTTCCCATAACAGAACCGTGAAATCATTTGCGCTGGAAAATCCATCTTAGGTCACTGAAATCAACCATCCCCCAGCTCTGGCAGGGCCACCACTAACCCACATCCCCAAGTGCCATGTACATGGGGCTTCTAGATCCCTCCAGGGATGGGGACTCCACCCCTGCCCTGGGCAGTTGTGCCAGGCTGGACAACCATTTGGATGAAGGAATTTTTCCTAATATCCAGTCTAAACCTTCCCTGATACAGCTGTGGTGGCTGTAAAGAGCAGGGATATCTCCTCAAGCAAGGTCCTCCTTAGGTTTTGGTATCACAGTACAAGAGGGAATTTGGGTCTGTTATGGGAAGTTTCAGGGTTGCAAAGCCTGGCACCAGGAGATCCCAGAATTCAGGCTGCTTGTGCATCCTGAACCTGTCTTCTTGTCATCCTGGACTTGATCTTCTTGTGGGTAAGTGTTGAAAAGTCCTTTGTTATAGGTTTCAATACTTATTTTTCCATTTGGTAAATGTGGAGTCACTCAAAAATCTTTCTTCTCCTTCTCATTAGTGTGTTACTTTTTAAGTTATTAATCAAAGGGTGTCTGGATGTGACACTGAATACAGGAGTCCTACCTTTGGGGTGTTTCACCAGACTCTCAAAGCATAAATATTAGTGAATTGCCACCTCTGTAATCCTGTGTAATTAGATGAGGAAATTAGACAGGTGTGACGCTGCTTCCTTTTGCAGCCAGAGATCTGAATAACAGAGATTAAAACTGTAAGTGTCTACTAATTTCCAGTGTTCAGTTTCAGATAATGAGAGCTTAACTTTTTTATTTGATTTAATTTAATTGTTCATGCCTAGCAATTCTACTGCCCTTCACTGGTTCAACTTGCTGTGGAAGCAACAGCTAAACCATAAAGTCTTCACACCCTGAAGAAAATTTCACTTTAGGAGGCTAAACTGGCATCTAAAGAAGAGAAGGGACCTCGTCAGGGTTGCAGTGTGGTCCTGAGGTTCCTCAAGTCCACCTGGAAATTAACTCATCACAGTGATAAAGCCCTGCACCTCCTTATTTGTTTAGTTTCATCTCAGAGATAAACCCTGTGCATTAAGCAATGTTGAGACAGGTACAAGTCCCAATCTCCTGGCCAGGGCTCAGGACAGCTCCTGATACTTGGTGTTCCCGGGATGGAGAGCTGGGCTCTGACTGAATGTTGCCTCTCTCAGCACTTGGCCCCTCAGCCCAGCAAACTTGGCCCACTCACCCAGCAGTGGCAAAAACATCTATTTTTTTTTCCCTTGGTTTGTTTTTCTACCAATATATTCAAATCTTAGTGGGTTTTCTGTTGGATTTACCGTGCCCTTCCCAGACAGTGGCTGCTCTGGGACTGGGGTGCTGATTTAGAATCACAGGATCACAGAATGGTTTGGATGGGAAGGGACCTTTAAAGGTCACCCAGCCCAACCCCCTGCCACGAGCAGGAACATTTTCCACTGTAACTTCATACACTGCTGACTGGATTTGCGTTCTGAGCCCTGGGCTCCCCCCTGTTGGTGATGTGCACTGCTGTGATACACATCTGGACACACATAAACCCTGCTCTTCAATATGTCCCACAGCACCAAGCTGCTCCTCCTCGTCCAGAGTCTCCAGACAGTGCTGAAATTCTCAGAGCTTTGGGGCTTTATTTGTTTGTTTATTTTTGGATGACTTCCACACTTGGGCCCTCATCAGGATGCCTCAGCCTTTACATTCACCAATGTCCCTTTTAGTTCATTTTGTCCTCACTGCCAGCCCCCTTCCCAAGCAGGTCAGTGATGAATTCTTGTGGTTTATTATTAGTGTTGGTACTGAAGTTCAGTTTCTGAGTCTCTTGTTTTTTCCCTTCCCAAAATAATTTTGCAATTTCCCTTGTGTTGTGTTGTGAGTGATTTGCTGACCTACATGCTGGATCCAGATCAGCTTTTCCAAGTTGATTAACTTGGCTACTAAAAAGCAAGGCAGAGACCAGCTGATCTCATGTGCTGAGCCCCAGCCCCACTGCCGGCATCCTTGCCGCAGTAACTCCACGTCCCCCTTCCACTGCTTCTTTGCCTTTGGGGAACCAGCCCCCAGAATCAGCGTCTGGCAAACACACAACTATAACCAAGGGTTTTTCCATGGGCGGGAACAGGTTGAGCACTTCCAAGGATGGCAAAATTAGCAGCCCTGTAGAAGAGCAGCTCAATTGAGCGTTCTGCAGCTCCTCCCGAGGGGCAGCTCTGACCTTTGCCCCCTGTGACCAGTGAGAGGACCCAGGCAAGGGCTGGAGCTGTGTCAGAGGAGAGTCAGGCTGGCTATCAGGAAGAGGTTCTTCCCCCAGAGGGTGGTGGGGCACTGAACAGGCTCCCCAGGGTAGCCTCTACCATGGCCAGCAGCTCCCTCCATCCCACCTCATCCTGGCAGGGAACGAGGACTTCTCTTTCTCTGCCTTTGGTTTTGGAGTGAGTGCTGCAGCTCCACAGTTGGTCAGGCTATATTTAGCTACTGCGTAGTGGCATTTCCAGCTTCCTATTTCCGTAAATCCTCATTTCCCAGGAAAGAGGCTGAGCCCCGGGGGGCAGGAGCTGTATTTCTTCTGTGTGACTGCACCTGTGCCAGTGCTGGAGCTGGTCCAGGCAGTGCCTACAGCTCTGCCAGTGGGATCAGATGCACAGCCCACTCCCCTTCCCTAGAGCACGTCCCACAGCCATTCCTCCTTCCCTTTCAGTGCCTGCAAAGGCTTTCCCCCTCCATGCCTACATCTCCCCATTGCAACCACTTGTGGAACAATTTTCTTTCTCCTTGGCATCCTCCCTGCTGCCGTCCCTGTTCCAGCCATGGCACTTTAGGGCTTGAGGTTGGGTCACACTGCATTGCTTTCTGCCCACATGGGGTTGCACAGAGGTAGATGCATATAGTATATAAATAGCATGATAGATGGTATGTAAGAAGCACAGCGAGGCGGCAGGAAAATAGCAGCAAATAAATCCGGCCTGGGAATATCCATACAAAAAACTCTTTGAGTTATCTTGATGGACAAAGAGTTTTATGCTGTACAGGGCTTTTCCTTAGACACCTTAAAAACCATGTGCTGGCAGAAGTGTCCCCTGGAAAGACCATGATTGGTCATGGTGGTCCTGGAGCCATGGGTATGAGATCCAGAGGGACTGGGATAACTTCCCCAGCAAAGTGTGGAGGCACAGGGCACCTTCTCAGCTCCCTGTGCTGGCAGTTTGTCAACTTCCTCCCCAGTGACTCCAACAGCAGACGTTTACTGGGTTTTCTTTAGTGAGAAGAGCCCTTTCATGACCAGGTGATGTGTCAGCCAATACAGCCCTGAAATGCATCACAACATGCTTGGCTGGTCCTTCAGGCTGGGAAAGGGACCTAAATCTCCCATTTCTTTCCATGTCTTTCATACAAAGCTTTTCAAAGGCTTTTCTGTGAGAGACACCAGGATGGACCCAGACCCTGTGAGGCTCCCACAAAGCCAAGAGAGGGAAGGGAGAAAACTGATGTTCAAAACACAAACACTCTTTCTGGGGTCCAGTGGGGTCCTTGTGAGGTTTCTTTCTAGTGCAGCATCTTCTTGGCCTGAGAATAACCTCATATGTCTCTGAACTTGTGGTCAACGGGCTCTGGCCAGATATGCAGAGGACCCAGGAGAGCCTATCATTAGTGCTGAAGGTAAGCCTGGGTTTCCCTTTCTCAGTGCCCAACAAGCAGCAGCTTCTTGAAGGAGCAGCTCAGGCTAAACCTGTTCTTCTATGCTGGCACAGCTTTCCCCTGCAGTCAGGGGTATTCCTAAATATTCCTAAATAGTAGATACGCCAGCGTAAACCACAGAATTGAAGAAAGAGGGGGAGACTTGGGGTTGGTGACTTGGGTTTGCCATGCAGGACCCACAATAGCACAAAAAGATGTCAACCACCTACTTCGGGCCACCCAAAAGCCCGTTGTTACCCGAAAACTTTGAGCCATCTAAAGCCCCTTGTCCTGTAGCATTTTGGTTTTTTCTGAATACCTGAAGACGCTGCATCTCAGACTGTGATTGAAAAGGCTGTCACAGCTTATCAGCACGGGGACAGAGTTTTGAGGGGAGGTTATTGCCACAAAGAAAGAAAATTGAATGCAGGGCAGGTTTTTCTCACTGCCTGAGGGGTTTTTTCATCTGGAGTGCTGGGTCTCAGTAGGGTCGGGTAATTTCAGCCCTACAATGAGTAACTCACCCAAAGTCTGGATTACAGAGGTGCTGTTGGGCTCGGGCTTGAGAACCGGAGGAATCTGACACTAAAAATACAGCTCAATGACTACTCCAAGCCCTCTTGTGCTGATGGGGACAGCACACAATGACAAGCCACCACCTGATGCCCATTATCACCCAGACAAACCAGAGGGCAGAAGCCACCCAGCTGCACTGGAGCACACAGGCCTGTTTTCAAAAGCTCATTTGTTCTTTGTACCTGGCAGTGTCAATTCATCCACACAGACAGGACAGTGAAGATGAGCCACTTAACCCAGCTCTCTCCTGAAGCTGTGTTTAGTTTTTATGCTGTTTTCACATGGAGAGGTGCACAGGAGGCCCAGCAGTTTGCTTGTTGAGTTTACAATCATTTCAGAAGCTGCACATTCTTGTAATCTGATTTACCTGCAGTGAAAAATGGAGGTGGGGAGGAGTGAGCAAATTCTGCCCTGGATTTTTCCTTCTTCTTTGAAATAAACTGTACATTCTGCTTCCAAACTGATGTGTTATGATATCCTTTCCAGTTGCACTCTGAGGTCAGTGCTCCATGGTGTACCCATGCCTGAAATATTCCTGAAGTTCATATCTCATTTGCTTTGATGCTTTTTTTCCTTCCTAAATTATACTCTGGATTTATGACACAGTGGGCTGCTGAATGATTCCAGCATGGGGATAGAGCAGATACAAGTGTAGTTACCTAATTCTGTGCTTATAATAGAGAATGGAGCCCATAAATGATAGTATTTTTTATATAAACTGACTCAATAAGTTATTGTTTCCTGAACCCACCACAAACTCTACTTGTCACCTCTCCGTTACTCATGAGCCTCTGAGCTGGGAGAAGCTGCTCTTTCTCGACCCCAGTGAGCAATACATGGAAAAGCCAGAAACCACCTCAGTATTTAAAACTGGAGAGTCCATTGTACCTTCCTCTGCCCAGATAAATTTCTTTCAGCCCTTCTGCTTCTCCTCAGACAACATTTCTTCTGATGTTATTCCAGGGCTGATACCAGGCTCCTTTGATGCGCTGAAATTCTCCAAAGAACAATATCCAACACTTATCTGCATGTATATAGCCCTTCTCTCTGCCTCCAAGGAATACTTTCCTATGATCTTACAATGTTTATTTAGGTCATTTTTGTCTCGATCCAATTTTCTTTTTGGAGAAGAAAGCCTATATGTTTCTTCAGATGTCACTCTCACTCCGTACAGTCACCGTAAATATGCAGCTATGAAGTCTTTCCTCTGTGTAAACATTGAAGTATAGAGAAAGTATCCCAATTATCTCCAAGATTTACCCTTGGGGTACCCCTTCCCTTGAAGTCTGTATTAGCTTTAGTGTTCACTTCAATTAGAAGCATTAACCCAACACCAAGGCAATTTCCAAAGCCTCCACCCAAGTTTCTGCTACCAGGGTTTGCTTCTCCCGAAGCTCCTAAGACATATTCTGCACATTTCATGCTAATGTAGCAATTCACTGCATCCATAGGAACTTAAAGAATACTTTTTACAGGTCTGATTTCAGGTAATTTCTGTCTATGAAACGGTTTGAGAGCAGGAGCGGCCCCAGTTGGGAGGCAGCCCTGTCCTGCCTCTCCGTGGGTAAGGTGCCCTTGCCTTGGTGACCAGCTGTACTGCTACAACCAGCCACCACGAGATTGCAAAGGAGGAAAACAAGGCTGGTTTTGTGTCTAGGTATCAGACAGTGAAAGATGTTCAAGGCTGCCAAGCCAGCCTTAGAGGGATTTCCTGAATTTCTGCTGGTTTCTGCAATTTACCGTGGCCCAGGTATCATGACACACAGAACCAGTTTGCTCTGCAGTTAAACAGCCTCCAGCAGCACCCAGCTCAGCAGGAGCAGGGCATGCTCACTGCCTTCCTAGCTCCCAGGCCAGAGTAGGGACGCAGAACGGGGCTTGAGCCAACTTTTCCCATGTGGGACAAAGAGGACAAATGAGCATCGGCGCCACTCAGCTCCAAGGCTTTGGGAGATGTTAAATGTCTGCCCAGGGCTGCTGGGCTTTTGTAGGCACTAATCTGCTGACATGACAACTGGGTCCACTCGGGTGGATCCTGGGATAAGTACAGATTTCCTTGGCAGGAGACGGCATGGGCAAAGAACAAAAGCCCCTTCATGCCAGCAGAGCCAGGTGACAAATCCTGCTCTCTGTAATCTCTTGGTGAAACCACTTATCTGAAAAGGCAGGAGGAAGCTGGCTCCAGTCCTTTGCATAATTAAAGGCCTGGGGCTTTGGGCACGTATCTTTGGAGTAGAAATCTTATTATCCCACTTCTCAGCTGCCAAGGAAACATGATTTAGCTGGAGTGACTTGGAGATGTAGAGGATCAGGACCTATGTCCCTCGCTTGCCATCTGATGGGTCCAGAGCGAGCTCCAAACCAGGTGGGAGCACACCTGATATTTCAGGCATGGGTATGAGCCTGTGAGATGAGTATTTACATCTCATCACATGATTTAAAAGCTGCTTAAGTTTTGGGAATAAGTAGTTGTGTATTCATGTATACATATCTGTGTGTGGGAGTGTATAAAAACACACAGGTGTAGGTGAGAGAGAGGGACTATTTATGTCAAAAGCTTATTTGATAAGGAAAAAAGGTATTTTTGAGTGCCTGGGGATATGACGCTATTGGCCTCTCAGTGCCTTGTCCACTGGAAGTTTTTTCTGACACATTTTACCGAGATGTTCATTTTTTCACTCAGAGAAATGCATTTATTTAACCAAACTCCTGGCAAAGAATAAAGGTTGGACTGTCCTACTTACATCAAATAATTTGGGTTTAAAGATTTTTTTATTCCTCTGGTGGACACGAACGGTCAAGTTTAATAATCTTTTTAACCTCTATTTATAACTTGTCACAGCAAGGTGAGCAAAGTCTTTTTGTACTCCCGTGGAGAGCAATGCAAACTCTTTAAGGAAATATATCCCATTGCTCTGTTATGGCTCTGCTTTCTGCTCCAGCAGCTGCATGACACGGGCTCCTGGCTTGTAACTCACCTTTAGTTTTAC
This sequence comes from Tichodroma muraria, assembly GCA_013390105.1. Classification (NCBI taxonomy): domain Eukaryota; kingdom Metazoa; phylum Chordata; class Aves; order Passeriformes; family Sittidae; genus Tichodroma; species Tichodroma muraria. Next base: position 67,979 of record WAAG01035014.1, on the reverse strand, counting down.
TACTCATGGTCCCTGTTTTTTTTCATGGCTGCTCCCCCTGTGAGGGACATTCTTGTGCTTTTTACCCCCTTTCCTTAGTTTTTTGCCTGGAAGCTTTCCTTGCAACACCTGCCTAGGAGCAGGACACATTCCCATAAGGCTGGGATGGGAAAGGCAGAAGTTATAATCAAATATAGTGCCAAATTTTGGAGGTGACCTCTGAAAAGAGACAATTACAGGATCCCAGGAGAATTTAGGCTGGAAGAGACCTTAAAGATCATCCAGTTCCACCTGCCCTGCTATGGGAAAGGACACTTCCCACTAGACTTCCAGCACAGAGCTTATCCTCAAGAGATGGAATTCCACCCACTGAGGTGAGGACCAACATCTTCATGGCTCTCCTGTATGGTCTTGCCCCTACAAGTGCTAAAACTCATGCCATTTTAATGTCCTCGAAGTGCTAGACCAGCTGTAAATGGATCTGTAAATGTAATCATCTGGTGGATGACCTTATCCAGAGCAGCAAATCTGGATGTTCTGGCTCTGGCTGGAGCAGGGTGAGGGTCTGACCCAGCTGAGCCAGCACTGCTAATGGGAGATGGGCCAACACTTGGCCTCCCATGGCTCTATGCTCCACAAAGAACCCCCTGGGAGGTGGTTTGGACATCTCTGGAAAGACAGATATTCCTGAGCTGCTTCCCAGCTGCTGGTGGTTAAAGGCTCACACTGCTGAGGAACAGCCCTTGCATGCTCACGCAGGCAGACAAGCTATTTTTGCATGAGTAACCCCAAAACTCTGGATGGGATTGAAAGTCTCTTGATAAGAAGGTTGTGTTCTGCATCCAAATGCAGTTATAATTTTGTTGCTGGGTAGTTTATATTCAGGCACTGTTGCTTAAGGATGTAGCTGTAGAATCAATGATAACAAAGCAGCAAATTAACCAACAACTCATTTATAATGTCAATTCCGTCTGGAAAAAGTGCCTGTTACTGTTGGTGCTGGAACAAGCCTGATTGTTCAGGTGGGTTCAAATGCATCTCCTGTGTCCTTTGGTGGCACAAAGGTGATACCTCAACTGACAATAGATTTCATTTTAGACTAGCATGTCTAATAACTGGAGGCTCATCTTTGTAGGTGGATTTGGGTCTTCATCTGCATATAAAATTATGTTCATGAACAGAGATTGCTTTGCAACAAACTGATTCAAGGTCCAGCATGACTGATGTAGTCAGTACAACAGCTTGGGGTGGGATGAACCCTTGGCAGATGTGGGTGGTGCTGGTCCTGTCCTTGGTCACTTACAGCTCTGTTATCAGCTGATATCTTGCAGGCAGTAAACACAAATCCTTGCAGGGTTACTCTTTCCACTGACATGCACCTCTCAGGTCCTCAGCTAAAATCCTAATCCCAAATCCCTGTTAGAGCAGAAGGAACCTACTCCTCAACACTCTCCTCCATAAATCTGTCTGCTTCTGTGGTGCCTTTTAAGGTTTTACCCCCAGGTCTGGGAGACGCCTCTGACACATGCAGTGGGTCAGCTCTGATCTTACAATGAATCCACTGCCCTTAGCAGGACTGTTTGCCAAGGTGGAGTTTTCACACGTCAATATTGGTGTTCCCAGCATGGATATCTAAACCAAATTTTTTTAGAGTTCATCCAAGATAAATAGAAGGAAAAGGTAATAATATAACAAGCCAGCTCCTACTGACTTTAGAGGGAGCATGGATGCAATCCAACAGTGTTTCAGAGCACCTCCCCTCTGCCTCCTACAGTCTGTGCATGCTTTGCTGATCAATGCACTGGGGTGCATTAATGCACTGGAGCTGCCTATCTCTAGCTGCACAATTTGTGAGCTCCAAGGTCCTGAGCAGAAACCCAGTGCTGGTGACAATCCCAGGATGAGAGCTCCCACTGGCACGTGCCTGTTTTAGCTCTGGGGTGCCGTTGCTGGGTTGTCTCAGTTTGGCCACTGGTTCATGGCATGTGAAACCACTACATGAGTGCTCATCCTCCAGCAGAAGGAAGCAGCAGGAAGTGCTTGGCTCCCGACAGCCCCTCGCAGCCATAGGGTTGGGAAAAGCTCCAAGAGGGAATACTTAGCAGATGAAAGATGTTTGTTTCCAACGTCATCTAGCTCGGATAAGCTAATCTTTTCTGTCATCCCTCAGACTCAGAAGTGACTGTGTGATAAGGCCTGGCAGGGAAGCTGTCAGAACAGCAGGGAAAGCGGACCACTGCTGTCAAGCACTTGACTTCTGAGTCCCCCTAGGTCTTTATTAATTCATTATTACACACGTGGGCCATCAGTCTTTTGATCTGAAAGAGCGGGTGACAGGAGTGTCCAGCATGTGAGCAGGTTTGAGTGAAGTCCATGCCAGGCATTCTCTGTCAACTCAACAATCCCTCATGGAATATGTGTCTTCTTGCAGATGTCTGCCCACAGTCCTGGCCACGTGTCAGCAGCCGAATTGAGCCGCTGTGCATGGGGCACAACTCCCCAGAGGTGGGAGGACAAGATGCTGTTTGCTCCAAGAAAACTGAACGGGACCTGCCCACACCAAGCAGGTAGCAAGCTTCCGGGTCACAACTCTTCCTTTTACTGGTACTGAATACAGAAAAGTCCACAAACAAAATTCAACCAATGACAAAGATTTGGTGTGCCCACCTGCCCAGCTGGTTCTACCCATGGGGGAGTTGAAGCTCTTAACAAGTCCCCAGGGCTTTTTTACCACCACTTGGCCACTGGAGCACGAGTCCAATGAGGGGCACCTGAGGGCATTGGGGGATTCTGCCTGGAGAAAAGGAGGCTCAGGGGGGACCTTCTGGCTCTACACAACTCCCTGACAGGAGGGGGCAGGCAGGGGGGGTCAAGCTCTGCTCCCAGGGAACAAGGGACAGGATGAGAGGAAACAGCCTCAAGTTGTGGCAGGGGAAGTTCAGGTTGGATATTAGGAAAATTTCTTCATGGAAAGGGCTGTCCAACCCTGGCATGGGCCACGCAGGGTAGTGGTGGAGTCCCCATCCTTGGAGGGATCTAAAAGCTGTGTAGATGTGGCACTTGGGGACATGGGTCAGTGGTAGCCCTGGCAGTGCTGAGGGAGAAGTTAGAGTTGTTCCTGGATGTCTTTTCTGGCCTAAAAGGTTTTATGATTCCATGACCTTTCAGCCTGGAGTGTTGCTTACCCTGACTCAAGTTTCTGAGGGTATTTTCATAATAACCTCATTCTTGGGTACTTACTGTGTCTGGGGACCAAAAAAGAGATACATTCCCAAAGCTGTCCACCAAACCCAGAGCAACACCTACTTTGAATATGTCCCTAAGATGTCCCTGTTCTGTGCATGTTCGTGTGGCACCCATTCCCACCCAAAATACATCAGCTTGGACCTGGAATTTAATCAACTTCTGTAGCCTAAGAAATTCATGGATGAAGGTAGGAGCTGATGCAGAGTGAGCCATTTTACTGCCCCTTGCAGAAAGGATGTAAATTTAAGATTTTTGTTATTCCATTCCCTTGTTGTGTCAGGGCAGTGGAGCACAAGCACCACTCATCCTTTCTTTTTTCTAGGGGCTATTCCAGTAGGAGCTCTGACACTCCAGAGCAAGCCACCATGAAAAATTAAAGGGTGTCTTACATTTGACAGTGAAGATATTTATTCCACGTTCTAGACTGATGCACGATGATGTGTTAGACAAAGCAGTCCCTGCTGGTTCACCCTCTCCTCAGTATGCCCTGGCTGAAGCCTGTATTTCAGAGGTGGGAAGACATGCTCTCCACAAGTTGCAAGCACAACAGAGTGGTAGGTCCAGTCTAACAAGCCCCGTAAAAGCTCTGTTGCACCACTGAGGGCTTCCTCCTGCTCTACAACAGCTCTGTAGAAACATCTTCCTGAGAGGTGCATTTTTATTTTGATTATGTTTTGGTTTAAATAGCCTTTGAGGCCTCAGTTTGCCTCCTGTAAAATCTGAGCCAAGTATTCCTGCAGGCTCAGTAACCCCACCCACAAGGAAAGAAATGTGCTAAACAGCTTCTCCATAGGATGTGAGAGATTCCCAGTTCATGAACAAACAAGGAGAAGTAAACGAAACTTACAAAAACTCACTGCTCATATTGAAGCAATATTTTTCTGTGACTTAAAACTTTTTATTACGACCTTGAATGGCTTAATGGGGGATTATCTTATTAGCTCTGGTGATGGGGGATGCAGAGGATACCTTATAGGTGACTTTATTTTCGGACTGCTTTTGGATGCAGACATTGGCAACACAGGAATTGGAGGGCAACTTGGCTTTGAAAAAAATCCTGTGTTCTTCATCTCAGCACTTCATCACTACAAAAGATGCACAAGAGAGCCTTGAAAATTTGGAAAGCCAGACTTTGCCCCACTGAAGCCACACAAGTTCAGAATCAATGCTGGAGAAAACAAAGGTGATGATGTGTGCATTTTTCATCGTAAGGATGGACACATCCATGGGTCAATGGCATCCAGGTGCCATGAAATGGCAAGGGATCATCTTCATTTCCTTGTTCACACAAGCTTCTTTCAGCTCCAAAAAGCTCATCAAAGCCCTTGAGCTCATGGCTGGAACCTAAACACTGAAAAGCTTTCAGCAGTGATAACACTTAAAGAATAAACTTCCAAAGAGCAGGTGGGGAGAATGGAAATGAGACAAGATTTCCTTCTAACCCCTGATGTGATGGACAGCATTACCCTGCAATGTGTCTCATTTCTGCAGCCTCCGAAGCAGGGCCTGTGGAAGAACAGGGCTGGAAACCATTTATATGAATTCTCAGCAGCTGCTCGGTTCAGCCACGCTTGAACCTCTCACTTATTCTTTGCAAGTCATCTGTAAACAGCCAGGGACAGGGCTTTTTGTTCTCACAAAACATTTGGGAAGTGCCTCTGTGTGCTAAGTATCCAGAATTGTGCATGTACAAAAATCTATTTGTTCTTCCATTGACAGAACCTCCCAAACATCATTCATAAATAGCAGCTGGCATGACTGTGTGCTTTGAGAACTGCTGAAAATGGTTTTTAATAGTTCTTATCTTCATACTTACAGAAAGAAACATTTTGAAAGCTAAGAGGAAATCTGTGAAATAAGGGATTTTTTTTTGGTCCTTTTTACAGCTGCCAGATCCCATGNAAAAAGCTTTGTTTGAGATTCCCTGTAAGGGTAATTCAAAGTTCATCTGCTTGTGGGGGCAATTTAACAAATTCCTCATCTAATGTCCAGATCCAACAAGTCCCCCTGTGGCTGCACCTTTGTCCACGCCTGCCAGTATTCCGGCTGAACCCAGTTTAGCAGCCTGACACAGCAGCCGTGGCGTCCATTCAGAAACCCTTTCCTGCTTTTGGAATCCAGCCATGTAGGACGTCCCCTCTGCGTCGCCAAAGCAACTGCCTGCTGAAATGCCACCGAGACTGCCAGTGGTGCTCCCAGCCCACCACTGCCATGGACCAGCTGAGTGGAGTGGTTTGAGTGACAAAAACACGGTATAAAGACCCAGAAACGCTGCGCAACAGCAACAAAAGAAATCAGTTTGTGCCTCATTATTCCCTGCCTAGAGCATAGATTCCCTTCTCCCCAGATTTTAGGGTGGCTGCTCCACAGCCTCATCTCTTCTCATGCAAATAAGAGCTCCCTGTGCATGAATAAGCAGAGAAGTTTGTGTTTCCCTCCTGCTTCAGAGAATTCAGCCCGTCTGGAAGCAGAAATGATGTTACTTAGGTGATGGCACAGGGCAGGAGGAAGGAATAGCAATGGCTATAGAGACGTGTCTGAAAGCTGAAGGAATGCACCCAAACTATTTCACAAGCACTTAAAACACTAATTAGCAAGTCAAGATGCATCAAGGACAGCAGTTATAATTAAACAAATAATTTGGCTGCTGATGCTGCCGGGCTTGTTGTAGTACAAGCAGTGCCTTTTCATGGCACCAGACAAGAAATCTACATTCATGTCCACCCTCGCTCTCCTTCCGGTTTCCTCTAAGCCATGGGAGCAACTGTTTGCTTCCAGTATTTTCCACCTTTTTATGCAAGGAGGAGAAGGGATGGAAGCTGCAGGCGGGCTTGGGCTGGCATCCAGCTGGGACGTGCCCCTGGAGGATGTACATCCTGAGATCTACGAGATGCCCCTGAGATCTGCCCCTGGTGTACCCTGAGGCGGCATCAGGATGTGGGGTCACTGCAAACAGGGAAGATGCACTTGAAACACAAATCCTACCTGGCCCCACTGCTGCTGTGTTTCCTCTGAGGTTCTAATCACTGCCTTTCTGCATTTTCCTCTTTCTTATAGAGGAGGTCAGCAAGGACAGCACTTTGCCTTATTTCCATGCGGAGAACCTCGTTTGGTGGCTCCTTCTTCCAATTTCCTTATCTTTGGGCCAGGGTTACCCACAGTGCACACCCCCAGTTGCTTTTCTTTACAGGACACCATCAGTTTGGTAATAAAATCCAGCCATTTGGCACTTCTTGTTGATGGGGTGAATCCCTCCTGTCTCCCTTAGTATGGTGCAACCAATCCAGTTCATTTTCCCTGGTTTCCCTCTAAATGCTTCACACAACCTGATGTCTGCCTCATCAGGTCTGATAAACTTTCCTGAGGGAAATGAACAATGAACAGTCAGTTTCCAAGAGGGGGTCCCTCCTTCTCACAAAGGTGAGGAAATGTGCAGGACACACACTACCCCTGAGGCATCCCTGTCACCTTCATGATGGGAAAAAATCCAGAGGTTCTCGAATTGAGGGAACTCATGGGGATTTGATGGTGGCACTTTGACAACTGAACTTGCAGTAGCCACCTGGCTCCAGGAGATGCTGCTGTGCTTTCAGCTAAAGGCCTGGAGGAGAAGCATACAGAGCAGGGGGACTGCAAAGAGTTAGGGAAAACATTCTAAGTGCTCTTGGAGCGAGCAGAGTTGGGGACTGTGACAGCATGAGTAAAAGCTGTGTTTGGGGCAGTTCTGCACTTCCCAGGCTGCTGAGTGGAGATGAAGAAGGCATCTAATCAAAAGCAGATGGGTGTTAGCATCAAGGGTTGGGTCCCTGTTTCTGAGCTTCTTTCACACCTCAGACAGATGCTGCTTTTCCATACTTGCTGGTCTGATGACATGCAGGACGGAAGGTCTTCGCCTTAAATAAAAAAATCCAGCTCCTCCCAATTGCCTTTTGACCCACAGCAGGAAAACATCCCACTGCATGGCCAGTTAAGCACAACTCTCTAGAGAGCAAAACAACAAAAGATGTAAACACTTCATCTAAGCATTTAGACAAGAGTCTACATCTTATGGTAGTACCAAGGCTGTGAGCAAAGTCGCCAGGAGGGCCGGAGAAAGGCCAGGGCTCAAGTCAGAAAGGATCTGACTGAAGGAAGCATTGAAGTGCCCAGATCTCCTGGTTTACCTGGGTCTGTCCCAGCATGCCAGCAGGATCAGTGTGGTGCCTTGGGGCTTGCTCGGGGCAGAGGCTTTGCACCGTCTCCTTTCGCCCCCTGCCAGGACGCAGCCCTGGGAACAAGCTCCTTCCCAGTGCCCGCAGCAGCCAGGACAGACATCTCTTCACAGGGTCACTCCTGTGCCTGTGATCACCCTGTGTGACCCAGCCTGGGGGGCCTGCAGCCTGTGCTTGTTTGCAAAGACTTGTTTGAAGCCACCCTACGAGCAGGAATAAGGACAGCCAGGGAGAACAGGAGCACTAAGGTCGTGTTTGTTCCCCATGTGCACAGAAGGAACTGCAATGTGGCACTGTCAATATCTACACAGACCTGATGGCCAAGGTGTGTTGACAGCCCACCTCAGCTCTGCTGGCAGCCAGGAGCACTGTGGTGACCTATTTGCTGTTTGCTCACCCTGCTGTATCCTCCCCATCCACCATCCACTCCTCCTTCCAAGAGGGTGCAGGGCATCCCTGCAGGTCTCTCAGCAGTGAGAAGAACCAGGTGTCTGTTAAGGAAGGCAGGAGACTCCCTTGGAATGGAGAATGTAAAGCTCCTTCCTCCTAGTTATTATAATTTTGAAATTAAGGGGGCTCTCAGGCAAAGATATGGGAACAGGAATAACAGTTCATTATTAGGAGAATTAAAATAAAAATGCAGTAATACAAAAGAAACAACCCCACTGACAGAGCCAGAATACAACCTGACACCCTGTGGGTCAGGGTGTTGGTAGCAGTCCCGTTAAATGGTGGCTGCAGCTCTCCTGGAGTGGCAGATGTGGTTCTGTTGGAGCAGTGATTCTGTAGAAGGGTGTCGTTTTCCTCTGAAGATCCAGTGGTGGTGTAGATGGGTCTGGTCTTCCTCTGGGAATCCAGTGGAGAAAAGGCTGCCTTGGTGTTCCAAATCTCAGATTTTATCCAGGTAGAAATTCTTGTCTCCTCCCCCTGGATGGAGCATCTCCCAATGGGATGATGTATTTTTATCAGTCATTAAGTGAGAATCAATGGTCCATTAGCAGAAGATCTCTCTCTGGAGAGGATGGGTTGTGGAAGAGATAAAGAAAACTGCCCCAGCTGTTTTTTTAACAGCGGCCCACTGACAGAGGATTACCCCATCTCCACCCCCCAGCCTGGTTTCAACAGATGCTGATAGAATACACACTGCTGGGTACATTTTGCACTGAAACCCAAGACACTTTGGAGCTTGGCAGTGCTGCAAGCACCGTCTCCAACCCAGACACAGGGTGTCTGTTGGTAGAGCCATTTCCCTGAGCCATGGCTTCATCCAAACAGGAGCCATGGAAGCCAAAATCCCTGTGAGAGCAAGAATGTTTGGGGTAATTAAACTCCTCTGTTTGAGCTGTGCTCCTTGCCCCAAGGAAATTGCCATCTCATCGGGGACAAACACAGATGTTACAGCAAAAACTAAGAGATGATGATAACAGACAGGGACACAAGGGCTGCTCAGAGGCTTGAGTCAGCATCCATTTGCCTGCAGTGCAGGGGATAGAAATGCTGAAATAGCTCTTTGTGAGGCCAGCAGCACTCCAGTGCCTAATCCCTGTAAAACTCCACTTCATCTGCGCTGCTCCCAGGTGAGTGCATCCATGAAGGATTTTCCCAGGTGGAGAGGGATCCAGACTGTGCAGGTCCTATTCATCCACCCACTTGTGTGCAGAGTTATGTACTTGTCTGGGGCCATCCTCATGCAGCCAAGGACCTGAGGAACACATTGAATGCTGTTATTCTTAGAAAGGCCCTGAGTGTACAACAACTAATGACAAAAAGCCAATAGTGTCTAGACACAAGTCTGGTAACAGCAGTTTTTTGTCAAGCTCTAGACTGCTGTGGTGGGGATGTGATCTGTCAGGAGCACAAGATGCTGCTTTGTGCCCATGTAATTCTTTACTGCAGATAGGAGACAGTGCCTAAAAAATTCAGAGCACCTCCATGCTTTTGTACAGAGCTTTGATCCCCAAATGGAAAGCACTCCTTGAAACAGAGCCTTGCTGCTGCCTCCTCCCTGTCCAGCCTTTAACCTTCTAGGTATTACTAACAATGTGTCAAAAATAGACTAGAAATGCAACTAGGATATGTCGAAAAGAATGGAGAGGAGAGCAAAAATGTGCTGGTTTTTAAGTATTCTGTTTTTCTGACTGAAGGCAGCTGTGGGCACAAGGGATTGGATGCTGAGCTCATAGGGACTTGAAATCTCCATTTGCTCTCACTTCTGCCCATCCTAATGTCTTCACCTCGGGACATGGACTGGTGCAGGAGGGGCAGCTGGCTCCAGACGCATGGCATGAGAAGGATTAATGGAAATATATCCTTTGTGGTGACCTCTGTGTTGGCAAGCTCTGAAATATCATCTAGGAAAGCACATCATGGAGGTAGTGGTGGGCAAACACTGGGTCAGCCACGACTGCCAGCCTTGAGCAATTAGGGTGCAGGTGGGTATCTGGATTGGGGAATTAATTTGAAAAGTATTTACATTCACTGACGTGTCTCGGATTTCTAAACAGCCTCAAGGATGCTGCAGAATTGCAGCTGGGGCTCCAGAGGCTCTCTATCTGTTCTAGACCAATTAGCTCTCCTGAAATAGCTCTGAGCAACCTGGTCTAGTGGAAAGTGTCACCTGGTCTAGTGGAAAGTCACCTGGTCTAGTGGAAAGTGTCACCTGGTCTAGTGCCAAGTGCTCCTGCTCCATGCTCATTAAATGGTCTTTAAGGTCCCTTCCAAGCCACTGCAGGATTCTATGAAATAGGGCCATCGCAGCAACTGTTTGAACTTTGGTGATGCTGAAGTCCCAGCTTGCCAAATACTGCTTTTCCAAGCAGCACATGAGAGAGCAGGAGCTCCAGGTTCACCCCAGAAGGCATCTATTTCCTTTGTCCACAAAAAAATGAAGTTGATCCATGCAAAAGCATGCAGGGTTTCCAGGTGTGGCTCTCCTGGCACAGGATACCACCAACAGGCAGCAAAGGTCTGAGGCAGAGCTGAGTTTACATCATGACATTCAGCCTGCATGGCAAAACCAGAAGTTGAGCATCAGCTGTTAAGATTAGATCCCGACGTCAAAGAGTTTGGAATTAGAAGCACAGGCAAAAGGGAAAGCAGCTCTACCTCACAGCAAGCTCCTGTTTCATTCTTGAGACGCTCTAATTGCTGCTATTTTTAATTGCATATTTATACCACAAGCTATTTCTTTCCCTTTAACGAGACAGGAGTGAAATCAGCTTATAATATTTCTACATCTTTTCATGAAGGTGTTGAGGTAACTGCCTGCTCAATTTTACCTTTTTAGGGCTGCAGAAAAAGGGAATTGATAAATGCCAAAGGAATGAAAAGTCAGAGTTTCTTCCCAGCTGGGAGATTTCTGTGTGTAAGGGAAGGAGCCCAGGAAAAGGGGGAAAGGGGGTCCAGGTCTGATGTACGTGAGCCCACGGCCACTTCTCCAAAACAGGAGACTTCTCCACCTGGCAGGAGAGCTCAGTGGGGAACTGTGGCCTTTGACAGAGTTGATGAAACAGCTTCAGAGCAGATTGGGTTTAAAAAAGTCCTGGTGTTCCCAAGTCAGGGGGTTGGTGAAAAGGCTGGGTCCAGTTTTCCTGCACTTGGAAGTTCAAGTAGGAAGGCATGGCAAGAGAGGTGGTATTGCCTCTTTCAGGCTTGCAGTAGCCCTCCTCGGCTGCTACTCCAGATCTTCACCTCCCAGATGTTCACCTACCAACCTTCAGGGTGGATAAGGTGAGGGGAAGAAAGCAAGGCAGGAGGAAGCACCCTCCATCTCATAACTCTTGGTGAATGCAGGAGTAATGGAAAGGAATGAGGAAAACCACCCCAACCTAATATTTTAGCTTCCAAATTTTAATTTTCTTCAAATAAAAATACAGAAAATTCAAGTTTACATCATTTGTGCTAACAGTTGTAAATTTTGTTGAATCTTTTAAAGCTGACCTGTTACACTAGAGATGCCCAATTACATTCAGGAGGGCAGGCAGAGAGACAAGAAAGAAACCTATTTGAAGGGATGCCTTAGGGATAAAACACATTCTGGGGGTGGCCTTTTTTGGGAATTGGCTAAGGTGGGCGGATAAAATACCCAATGTGACCTGTAGAGTGGTAAAGCAAATGAATAAATACATTTGGGATTATTTGGAGTGTTTTTGTGTGTTTGGGGATTTTGCGTCTGTGGTTTTTTTGTTGTTTTTTTGGTTTTGTATGTGTGTGGTTTTGTTTGTTTCCTTGTGATTTTTTGGGGGGAGCTTTTTTTTGTTTGTTTGTTTGTTTGTTTTAATGCCTTATAGGATCAGCACTTGAAGAAACAAACCTCAGAGGGGTTATTTGGTTACTGTAGAGCAATGCAAAAGCCAATGAAAAAGATTTTCTAAGCCTGAAAATCAAGGAATATCTCCAATGGAAGTCCTGGATGACCTGACAGTGGGCTCACTGCTCATCTTTCCCAAACCACTTTCTTCAAAGTCAGATGCCTCCAGTCACCCTCCTTCCCAAAGCAGGAGCAGGACAGGGCCTGGGGGAATCCCCGTGTGAGCCCCCTTGTAAGACCCTCCAGACAGAGCACAAACCACTGGCCACTGCTGTGACCCAATGATCCTGGCAGTTTTCCCACACTTCTAGTTGTCCACCCATCCAGGCAGTCACATCCCAAACTGGATACAAGAAAATTGGGGGACACTGCATCAAAGCCTGACCAAAGACAAGGCAAGAGACATCCACTGCTTTCCCTCATCCACAGATTCAGTTACAGAGATATCCAGGCTTGGAAGGGACCCACAAGGATCATCAAACTCCAGCTCCTGGCCCTGTGCTCTCCCTGAGCAGTGGGCAGCCTGGGAGTGAAGGGAAAAGTACTTTTAGGTTGTAAGCCAGGCTGTCAAGAAACAGCTACAGAAGCTCCCAGCCACAGGAGCCACTTGGAAGTTACAAAGAGCAAACTGAACTTCAGGGTAACAGAAGCTGAACAACAACAGAAAGTGCCACAATATATAACAAACCCTACAAGCAAACAGCAAAACCCAAAGAAAACCTCACCCCCAGAAAAGCCTGCCTGTATAAATAATTCACTAACGGTCAAAAACACAAAACAGGAACCACCTACTTCCCCAGACTGTCAGAAATGGAGGGGAAAGACATCCACAACCAAGTCAACAGCCATCCAAACAAACTGTGCAAAGCCAGGAACAATAAACCCCTCTCTCCCTAACCTGCTGAAAAGACCCACAGCAGTAATGTTCCTTGCTGAAAAGCTATCCAGAAAAAAAAAATTAAAAAATTTTAAAATAAGAACAAAATAAAGACAGAAGCCAAACAACAGTTTGTTGGTTTCTTGGAAATATTTATGAATATTCAGAAGAAATGTTCTCAAGGGGAAGTCAGGTAACCAAGTACAGAACCCAGGCAGAGATTGGGAAAACAGATGGATCTTGCTCTCTAGAGGGGATTTCTGATGCCCAAGAAGTCCAAAGCCATCCTCTCATTTCTAGCACACACATACATCAATGCTCTGACAAGGAACAACCTCGTACCTTACTTGCTGGCACTCCTGATGAGGCACTCTAGCTGGCAAAGCTTTGATTTATCAACTGCAGAGCTGACCAATGCCAGTAGAGTCATTTCAGCTGAAAATTTCAAATGTTCTTTAACTAAATACCCATAGGATGATTTGCTGTCAATGGTCCTTGTAAGAGAGAATTTTGCACCTGAGGAGATCATTTTTGCACAGAAAGTAACAGACCACAAGACAGGTATCAATAAGTTTGAATAAAATAAGGCAATAATGATGAATTCTGGTCCATGAAAAGATATCTTTGTCATTTAGCATCCATTTGAAGAAAATGTAATTTAGCACTGAGTTCATATGAAGATTTTAGTATTGTGTTGCTTTAATGTTTTGTTTGACCACAGGTGGGAAATAATTATTCAGAGGATATCACATTAGAGCACCTCTTCATAAAATCCACCTTCCATGTTCCTAATCAGTACTGACATTAAAAAACCTCACCGGGAGCTTCTGAACAAGCAGGGACCTTACTCCAAATGTCTACTGGAGAAATAATAAATGATCAAATTCCACCAGGAATAAAACATCAGCCTCAACGGGCTGCTTGAAATCTCTGTTGACACCCACACAGCTTTCCATATATTGGTAAGCAGTGGTGCTCCTCCTAGCCACAGATGACAATTTATTTGGAGGTCTAATTGACATCTTTAACACTTGTAATTGTCTCTTCCCCCTGAATTTTGGCAGCTGAGGTGATCAGTGGCCACCCCCTGTTTTACATCTCCCTGGTGCTGTGCAGGTGAGACCCCCAGCATGGTTTCACACCCCACTGGGGCAGGACAGCATTCCACTGCACAAACATGGGCTGAGCTCTTCCTGCAGTGATCTGTGCCCACCAGGCTCCTGAGTGTCTCCTCTTGCTATGCCAGCAAAGCCCCCGTAATGAATGCTCAGCATCTGAGGGTGTCCTCCTGCCTCCACTCACAGCAAACACACGAAACAACTCTTTTGTAAATGCGTCTGAAAACCCTTTGCTGGTTTTCCTTAAAATGTATCTTCAGATAGGCCTCACCAGGACCGGGGTCCGTGTCCCCTCAGTGTCCCCCTGTGAGCAGAGCTGTGTTATTGTGGGTCCTGGGACATGTTCCATTTCCCAGAGTGAGAGATCTGCTTACGGGACACCCCAGCTCATATGACATGGGCTTGGAGACTTGTTTACAGTGAGCAAACCCAGCAGCCTGGGCAGACCTGTTGGGACATTTATAATTGTGTCACCCTGTCCAAGAGCAGGACAGGCTGTCCTCTGCCCTTCCCAGCCTCTTACCCACATCCTTAATTGGAAGGTGACATCACTGCTTTGCCCTACTCTTCTTTAGAAGAAGAATACCATGCTTGCATCTGTCACAAATGTACCAGGGCAAACGTGCTGATTGTCACAAGAAATATTTGGTTCGGGACTTTTGGCCTCAAGAAAGTGACATGACCTCCAAGGAAATTTAAATAAATTCCAGGCAAGTCTCCATGTACCCCATATGCAACCAGCCAGTACTCATCAATCTTAGCAGCCATTTAAAAGTTCTGCAAGAATAAAAATCTGATTTTATGAACATTTTAAATATACTTTACTTTTGATATCCTGCATTAAGTTTCCAGGAGACATTCCCACTACGTTAATAATCTTTTCTCTCTAAGTAATTCTCATTTTTCATTCACAAGTTACAGTACTATTGACTCTCTTACAGTGCATTTATCTTAAGTTCCCCAAGCGTTTAAGCCAGGGGAGAAAGGAAGGTCAAAAGAAACTAAGCAACTTGCTGGAAGTCCCTAAAAAAACAAAAAAAGAGGTGAGAAAACCCTGGTATCTCCACATTGGCTCAGCACTCCTACAAAAAGATTCATTTTACCATTCTTCAAAGGTCAAAGCCAAAAAGAGATTGCAAGGAGACAATAAAAATATATGTACACAGAAAACTTTGCCCACCAAACCTAGAGTTATGTAGGTATTTAAAAAGCCTGAATAAAAGCACTCTCACTCTGACCATCAAAGCTCAGAGCCATTGCATTTTAGGAAACACAGATCCCTCTAGGTGCCCCCAAAAGACTTGGTGTTGTACAAGTGCTGAGAGAAAAGAAACCCACCCTCCTCTTGAGTAGTACCAAAATTACTCTTTCTGGCAAATTGCATAAAAGCCTATCCCGTTGATGCTCGAGCAGGGAGCATCAATAATCAATATTAAGGTTTGACCAGAGTCAAACCTTGGCCAGATGGGCCACCAGAAATAAGCACAGAACCTCAGCACCCCTGAAGCCTTCCAAAGGATTGCCATCTTCTTGAAGAGTTTGTTTTCCTTAAGAAATAAGAAGTTTGACTCCTTTGCTAAGGTAAAATAAACAAATAAAAGCTCCCCAAAACCCAGAGAACAAAAGCCAAAACCCACCTTTAAGTCAGAAATCTGCTGTAACTCTGTGCTGGAGAGAGCCCAAGGGTCTACACCCCTGCTTACCCTGAAGGCTGGTACCTGATGGCACCTGTGAAGCAGCACAGGAGCAGAGGGTATGAGGGAAAGCAGAGCACTTTCAGGACTCAACAGTCAATGACTCAGCCCACTGTGACATGGCAGAGCCAAATTCTCTGATATCCAGCAGTCCAACCTCCACAGCGCCAAAATGAAAGCTGGGAGAGCTCTCATCCCAGATGGTAACTCAGATGTGCCCTCCACAATCTCCCAAGTTCTCAAAAAGCTCATGCAATTTTATTCTAAGCTTTTTCACACGCTAACAGAGCATCCATTATTTTACCTCCCTTCCATGTCCTTTCTTTGTCTCTCCTGACAGGATGGGAACACCTCCCATGCCAGGGAGCATTTCCAGCCACTTTAACACCCACACTCGGCAGCAAGGGGAGGCCACTGTACAAAGTCAGTACAGCTGCTTGAGTCAGAGCTTGGCTTTCTAGATGAAAGCTTCCCACAGGCTCTAATTCCACTCTCTTTGGCCCAGCTCCTCAAATCCTCACAGCCCAGCAAGGCTCAATCCTCCACAAATCTTCAGGAATTTGTGAGAGGAGGAATCTACCACCACTGTGAGTTTTTACAAGCCCTGGGTTGCAACACTCAGGGCAGCTTTGAAGGAGGTGGCACAGCTGATCCTCGCAGCCTGGTCCTCTTCTTAAAGCTGTTTCAGCACTCAGGAACACCACAGCTGAATGCTGGAAGCTTTCCCACTGGGAGAAGGTAAAGGCAGCTCCTGGTCTTTGACGACGTGACTGTGGCACTGGGTGTTTCAGGTCTCTTGGTGCAGAGGTTTGGCTAAAACTCAGTTTATTGATCAGCTGCCTCCATCTCACCAGGTTCTCCTGGCAGGGACACGCTCCAGGAAGGGACTTTCAGTTTGGATGGATAAACAGCAACTGTTGCCAGCAGGAGAGATTAACTGCTGAGGTGAAAAGGCTGTCAGCAGAGCTGTGCTGAATGTTCTCAGTGCAACCTGAACCTCAGATGCTGCAAGCCCAGGTGAGCACAGGAGGAAACACAGTCCAGTTTGGTTTGGAGATGCACCATTTCCTCACAAACAGGGACTTGGTTTCAGGAGATCAGCTTTGAAATAAAATGCTCAACAGCAAGTGAGATTCACGTTAAAACAGGCAAAGTGTTGGGTGGTTAAATGCAGCTGTGTCAGCTGATGAACTCAATCCAGTATCACATCTAGAGAAGAGCTACATACCTTCTTCAGAAGCCACTTTGCAACCCCAAAGTTTCCACAATTAAGGACATATAATGGCAGCATTTCACAGAAATGGATAACTTTTGAAAGACTTCTTTTGCCTATGTTGCCTTCCAAGGGGGAAGGACACAAGCTGGATAGCTGTTGGTTTCTGAGACTTTACTACATCTGAAGTTTTGAGTCCTCTGTGTTTGTGCTGGCTTTTCCCTCCTGCAGCTGATCCAACACCTCAACATCTGAGCAAAACACCATCCCTGGGTGCTTGCTGTACTTGCCACCACTCTCCTGGCAGAGCGACGGGATCAATCCAAGGAGTCAGATTTGGGAACTGGAGGAGGGAAGAGTGAATGGGAACAGATGTAGCATAATCCACATGGCTGAAATATACCCATAAGTTTCCCATGCTTGCCTTCCTTTATATATATATATACACACATAAAATAAAGCTTGTCAGCAGTTCAGACCTAAGATTAAAATAATCTCTTTGTGTCATCCCAAAGCAAGAGCAGAGGGCACCTCTATGCTCTGCCAGCTTCTCTGTCCCTGCTGCCAGCACAGGCTGTGCAGGCTCCAGCTCCTGCTGGACAAGCAGGAGCCAAGAAAGTTCCTTTTTCATAGGCATTATTTGGAGGTATGCACAGAATCAGAGAATCCAGAATGGTTTGGGTTGCAAGGAACCTTAAAGTTCCTTCAGTTCCTTCAGTTCCACCCCAACATGGGCAGGGAAACCTTCCACTATCCCAGTGGCTCCAAGCCCTGTCCAGCCTGGCCTTGAACACTTCATGAAGTCCACAGATTCAAGCTCTGCCGTCAGACGTGCTTTGCTTGGTTAGGAAGGCTCAGTTTGGGAGATTTTTGAAACCATCTACCAGTTCCTAAGCTCAGGAGTGATGACCTGCACTATCTACAAGTCCAGATGGAGAAGATCCACCTCAGGTGGTAGCAATAACCTGCAGGAGTATTCAGTTCACCCCAGAAGAGTCATGAAACATGCAGTCAGCTTTTCTAGAGTTGCTATTGCCAGAGAATCTGGCTTTTCATTTAGAAATAGATTTATTTCCACAACTATGAGGGCCTGAGTGTTTGAGAACAAGAACTCAATGTTTACGCACCAGTAAGCAAATAAAGACCCTGAGGTTTCTTTGTATTAAAAAGGAAAAAAAAAAAAGAAGAAAAAGAAAAAGAAAAAAAAGTTATGACTGAGGCCGGACTTGTAATTTTCAAATTCCTAGAGGCATCAAACTCAGTACTATGTAGTCTCTTGTGGATTGGGATGTTCATGAGTTTCTCTGTGTGCTGCTGACAGAAGCTTCACCAAGACTTTCAACCCCATTGCCGTGCTCCATGGAAATCTGTTTGATTGAATGCAGTGCAGGAAAACTGGTCTGTGACTTCCACAGGAGATGCTCATGAATAACACATCTAGCTGCTTTCAGCAAATCCAAACCTCTAATGAAAAGCAAAGGCATATTCCCAGTTTGGGCTCCCCTGAGCACCAGATCAGGCCCTGGTGATGCAAATCCACAGCCAGAGGCAGACCTTCAGCCTGCCTCAGCCTGGAACACAAAGCCAAAGGCTTCTCTTCAAATGTGCTGCTTCACCTTTTAGAACAGGGATTTATAGATAGGATTTATAGATATTGGCTTATACTCTTGGACATTCTCTCCAGCACAATCAGCACAGAATTTTTTTTTTTTTTTGTATGCGCTGCTGCATAAAGATTTTTTAAGCAAGATTTTTTTAAATGCTTTTTTTATGCCTACAATTATAGGATCACACACTGGTTTGGATTGGAAGGGACGTTAAAGATCATCTTGTTCCACTCCCTGCCATGGGCAGGGACACCTTCCATTATCTGCTTGCTCCAAGCTCTGTCTAACCTGGCCTTTGAACACTTCCAGGGATGGAATGTAAATTTCTTTTTTTACATATACAAAATGTTTTTCATCTCCACTGCTGTCCCACATCAAATACCCGAGGCCATTCAGTGGTTTAGCAACAAGAGTCTAGAGGAGTTTCAGACTTACGCAGGCACTGGGTGGGGGTGGCTGAGTCCCCAGGATGTCCCCAACCCAAAGCCTTGACCACACACCATGGTCAGCAGGACAGAGCAGCCTCTCAGTGTGTTCCTGGGAGCATGGGCTCACCCCTGTCACACACGGCAGAGTAGGTTGGGTTTAGGGTCTCTGTCTGGGGAGAGAAGGCCATAATCAGGGCTGATAAGTTTGCTTTGCCCAGGTGTCTCTGCTCCTTGCCCAGCCATTATTCCAGGTCCTGCTTGGGGCCATCTCCATCCCCACTGCCCAGCACTTTCCAGAGCCCTGCAAATTGATAAGGCTGCTTCATGATCGATGGCTGCTGGTTTTAATTAAAGCTGCCTCCTCTGCATCACTCCTAGCCTTGTGCAGACAGCAGCACAAATGATTTCAGCCTCTGATCCACCAGATGTCAAGCTCACAGTAATGAGCTGATACTATTAAGGAAAATTCTCCCCCCGCTCCCACTGGCTCAAGTGAAGTTGGAAGCAGAGAACTAAGGAGAAGGTATACACTGACAGCAAACTAACCCTCCACTCGTAACCCTGACTAAGCAGAAATCTGGTTAAGCATGTCACCTTCAAACCTCCCCATCTCAGGAGCTCCTGGAGGGCAGCCACAGAGGGGAGGAGGAGTCACCCCAAGTGAGTCTCTCACTCACAGCCTCCTTCAGGGCTTCAGGCAGCTCCTGATCCCTTGAACCAACAAGAAAGGTCCCAGTCAGGAGAGCATGGTGTTTCCTACTTGTGAGAATCCATCCTTAATCCCTACTGACACATTCTGGGAGTGGAGTGCAGGTCAGGGCTCCATTTACACTTGGAGTCACTTCTGGAGTTATCATTCTGTCATTCCTCTGCAGGTGGGACTGGGGACATTAATGGGCTGTGACTGTCCTCACTACTCTTCACTGGGATCCACAACTCCCTGCTCTGCACAAAGGCAGGCCCAGAAAGCTTTCCATGGGCACCACGTGTTGTCCTCACTTTCATACTGCTTTTACAGCATAGGAGACAAAACAAGACATTTTATCTTCCAAACACCCTGGTGGAGGGGGAAAAAGAAAATCGCCCAGATTCCTGACCCTGCATTCCAGGCAGGGATGTCCAGCACCTGGACCTTGCTTTTAGGACCACACTTGGTAGAGATAGTGCTTAAATTCTGAAGTAGCAGACCATTGACAGATAATCTTTGCAGAGTGGGAGGTTGTCTTCTTCCCTGTTATAATCAGGAGAGAAGAAGACAGATCTGCCACCAGATTATTCCTCACGAGGTCCCTTCACCTCCGGGCTCCTAAAATTTGGATCACAGACACCACAGCTACAGTCAACTCAAGACTTGCTGTTGAGAGTCTCGGAGGGAGATGTCAGACACAGGAGCTGTGCACCATGAGTCATGCAAGCACGCAAATAAACATGAACATTAATTGATGAGAGGGCTTTCTGGTCACTGCAGGATTGCAGGCAGCTTCAGCTCTTTCATGTGTGGGATGTGCAGTGTCTTATTTCTCTCATGTCTCCAGTGTTGTCATAGAAGCAAGCAACATATTTCCTGGTACAGATCTACTCTGGTACATTCCAACTGGTACATTTCGTGCTTTGTTTCTGTCTCCAGAGGACAAGAACAGCCATCTCGAACCTATGTGAACTCTGAGGATGTTGCAGCATGCTGGGTGTTTTCAAAGGAGCTGTGGTATCCATCTCCAGGAAACAGATTGAAATGGCAGGGGGTGAGTGGTCATACCAGAGAGTGATGCTGCTCCATGGGTTTGGACTGTTAATGCAAAAGTTAAACAATTTATGTGAAAATACCAAATATTTTTAGAAATTATTTGTACATGCAGCCTTTAATAGAGGTGGAGGGGAAAGATGTTTCGTGACTACAACTGACGTGGAATTTGACTCAAATGAAGAAGCTGAACAAGCCCAAATTCACACTTAGAATTTATTTCTTCATTTAAGTCACAAAAGCTACATAAAAATGGGTGCAGCTCTGAAATTTTTTCCCATCATAGAAATCAAAGTGATTCAAATGCAGTTAATTCCTGGGTTCTGTAGCCAGTTTGCTCACACTTGTGGCACTTAGTGATCCCACAGAAAACCAGCTCAAAGCCAGATGCCTGACCCAGAGCCCTGAGCTTCAGTTGTGCTTCAATGGGAAGCCTGCTAAGAAGGTGGATCTGGAGACACAAGGCACCTGGGAGGGTGTCCCTTGTTACACCCAGCTGGGAGACAGGGTCCCTGTGCTTCAGCTGGGGACCAACAACCCCAGCCTTTGCTCAAAGCTGGATGTTGTGATGACTCAAATGAGCATTTCTGCCTGCGGTCTAGCAAGAGCTGCACACTGTGCTCTCTGTGTGTCCTAGCTGAGGAAACGTTTTCCATAACATACGGAGCTCCAATCTATGTTTATAATGAGGCATGTCACTTAGGAGTACAGCACTTCCCCCCATGCCAAAGAGAAAACAACCACTCAGGAGATAAGGTGCTACTCAGAGCTATCTCAGAACCAAATGTTTTCCTTCTCAGTGAAATGAAAATGCAGCATGATTAGGACTGCCAGTCTGATCACAGAGCTCCATGCAAAATTCATACAAATTTGGTTTCTTGGGTCCCTTTCTTCCTTCTCACCCAGGCACCTTGCACGGAAGCATCGAAGCACAGTAAGCAGCACCCAGCTGGTGCAGCCCCTTCACCACAGGGACTATGAAGGGATGTTCCTCACCCCTTCATCCTGCAGAGCTCAGAAAGAGATGGATGGAGGCACTGGCCCTCTCTGGAGGCAGCAGGACACTCTGCAAGCAGGCATTTGCTCTGAGCTCTGCCTGGCCAGATATTTGCAGCTCTCTGGTACCCTCAAAAAGACACTGGCTTCCCTCTCACACCACTGCTCACACTCGTGGTGTCTCTGAAGGCACTTATCAAGCTGTGCCATCCTTCCATGGGCTCAGCCTGGGAAGAGCTTCCATCTACTCTGTCAGGAGTCCTTAGGAGTTCTGTTTTTTTGCTCTCCCTCCTCTGCACCTTTCCAAGGCCATGCTGGCAGTTCCACATGGCCCTGAGAGCATCCCCTCCCCCAAACCACCTTTTCCTGGATGAAAAGAACACCCTCCTGCCCTTGGAGAGGTGCCAGTAGCCTCCTGTCCCCAGCCACAGCCTGGGATCTCCTCCATCTGCAGCAGCTTTGGGTGAATCCAAACTTGGGAAAAGTGCTCTTGCTTTTTCCAGGAGAAAGCTCTGGTGCTTCCCTCTGATATAAAAGGTGATGGCTACGGCTCTTCTGGAGTCACAGATGATCCTAACCAGAGTTACAGCTCCTATTTTAGCAAACTTAACTTTGGTTCTCCACATAAATCCTCCTCAGTTCCAACCTTCACGTTCGTCTTCTGTGAAGAAACTTCGCTTGTCTCTGTCCTACCTAAAAGAAGATGGAAAGGGGTAAAGATAGAGCAGGGTCCTCTCAATGCAGACAGGCACTAAGTGAAATATATGAAATTCCACCTAAACACAATAAGAACTTGTTTGCTGTGCAAGTGGATGGACAGAGCAGCAGATTGTCAGGAGAGGCTGTGAACTATCCACCCCTGGAGAAATTCAAGCACTGCCTGGATGCAGTCCTGGGCAAGCTATTCCAGCTGGTCTAGCTTTGTGGAGGACTGGATTGGACACCTTCAGAAGCACCTGGAGAGACTTCCAGTCTCAACTGTTCTGTGATCCAACCACCTCAGCCGAAAACATTGTAACTTTATTGACAGGCGTTGCCAACACCTTTCCGTAGCATGTGGACATGCTTACCCAGCCTTTTGGGAAAAAGCTTCGTTCTCCAAGGAGACACCGTAACTGTGCCCCTTTCCCTGACCCTTAAGCAAAGTCTTCCCTAAATAGAAATCTAGGTCATAGTTTAATTTTCATTATTTTTTTCCCATAAAGTAATGTCCCAATCATTTTTTTTTTAATCTCCTGCATGTGTGCAGAAGGCAGAAATCAGGGAGAATGAAAGCCAAATATGGGAGAACTGGGAAGCAGCATCAGAGCCACTGAGTTACCTCGGGGTTGCTGTCAAATCCATTATTGTTCATTACAGTAACCTCCTGCAGACTAATGGACATGTGTCCCATTACTCCTGCAGTCACCGTGGGTAAAATAAAAAGCTTTGGACAGTTCTAGGAAGGGTCTCAATTTCAAGACAATTTTATATCACAGCCTATTTTTGGTCAGTGCTGCTCACTTGGGTCATCCTCAGAGCTGCTGTTATGGGAACAGAATTTCTTCCTTAAAGATGACTATCTCTTGTTGACTGTAGCTCATGCTCTGTGTGGTAAAACTGCAGGGATTTGTATCAGAGCCAGGGTGGAATCCAGACCTGAGCCCCGGTGAATTCAGTGGGGCCAGAGCTACCTAGGTGGCTGTTCAAACAAAAATAAGTATTTGGGAAATTTTATTCAAGACTACAATCAATCATGTTTCAACATTGGACACTATTTGCTGGTGTTAGCATTTTTTTCTTAGAAAATAATTTTTTAGCAAAAAACACATCATTGTTCTACGAAGCTTGCTGACCTTGTGCTAATTAACCACGCTTGTAGGCACGCAGCATAACCTCATGCTAAGCTAAACAATGAGCAATTTTTATAAATAAAAAAGTGCTACTGCTAAATTTCACATGTTTGGCTTTAAACTCAAAGACTTCCAAGGGTGTAAGAGGTCGCTTCACTCTATATTTATCTCTTTAAAATTAACCAAAAGGAAAAAACAGGCCCCTTTGCCCTTGGGCTGGAACATAAGGTCAGGATGACAAGTGGCACAGGCAGGGCTGGGGGAGTCTGGCAGCTCGACCATCACCATGGATGTGCTGGCAGCACCCTGGGCTCCACATGCTGCATCCATAAGGAAATGATATTCCCCTCATGTCCTGAGTCACTGGTCTGAGATTTTACATCCATGANCGTCCATGGAATCACCTCCATTTAAAAAAAAAAAAAAAAAGTATGCTCAGTCTTTCCTGCCAGTTCCTGGCATGTGATTGCTAAAAACATCAGGAGAAAAATACTTTCCATTTGTTTCCAGAAGCCCTGGGGAAGCAAGACGTGAAATCTGTGAGTGACTCAGAGGTTCTCCTAAAAAAATGGCCCTTGTCACACAGCCAGATATTCCATAGACCCCAGGAGCTGCTGGTGGTGAAGGGATGAAGCAGCCCCTCAGCCCTGAGCTGTGTCAGGGTGTCTGTTCTCTCCTCTCTCTGCAGGCACCACTGCCGTGCTTGGCCATGATGGGAGCTTGCCTTGGGCTGAAGGGAAAAGACACCCTCAGGCTCTCTTGGTGTCCTTGCTCTCCTCTGCTCTTCCTGTGGTGCTGCTTGGCTCTAGCCAGGCTGATGATGGACCATCTCCATGGGGAAACTGGCACAGAACTTGCCAAACCATGGGGATGCTGAGCTGAGCCTACCCTGAGCTGGTGGTGGCTCAAATGCCTTTCCAAGGAAATGCTTTCTTTATCTTGGATTTCTAAATTATGAACCTAGGCCTCCAAAACTGGCTATTTTTGTCTCTCTAATGGGGTGGTGAGGCCCTGGCACAGGCTGTCCAGGGAAGCTGTGGCTGCCTCATCCCTGGAAATGTCCAAGGCCAGGCTGGATGGGGCTTGGAGCACCCTGGGTAGTGGAAGGTGTCCCTGCCCATGGCAGGGGTGGCTGGATGGGGTTTAAGGTCTCTTCCAGCCCAAACCATTTCATGATGACATTTGGGCACTGAAGTGTCTCAAATGCTAGAGCAACTAACAAAGAAATTATTAGAAAGTGGATCCTGTTTTGATAAACCTCATTTTGGTGTTAAAATCATTCTTCACCTGTAAACTTTGACTCACCCTCAGTTGCAAATTCAAGGTAGCAGGTCATAAGGGCCACTGGTAAAACAGAGGAAGAGAGGATGGACGTGGACTTTGACCCTAGTCACAAACACAAGTGAAGGCAAACACAGAAGACAATGACTTTGACAATCTCATTTCTGAGAGAAGCCAGGGAGCAGCAGGGACCCTGAACACAAGTCTCATCGAGGAAAGTTGCATGGCAGGATTTTTCCAGAAGCATCCCAGGTTAGTTTTCCTGCCCGCAGGAGCCTGTGGTCATCCTGCTCTGCCTGCAGCCACGTGAGGGCCACAAGAGCCCGGCCATGAGCCACTGGTCAGGTCCTCTCACCTGCTAAGCTCCGCAGCACCACAGCAGGGGGGAAGCTGGGAACACTGAGGATCATCTGATGAACAAAGAAGCATCAACTGCATTCTTTGATCACCTCCGGGTTAACAGCCATGGCACGATTTTAATTGCTGAAGGTACAGTCACACCGCTTGGATCTGTCCCAAGGACCGAGAAACTCGAGGACGCTGCTTCTTCTGTCCCTCCCTCTTGCTCATCGAGTAACTGCAATCCCTCCCCACCCCGCTCACCACTGCTGTGAGGGGCAGATGTACAACGCCACTGCAGTGCCTCAGGCATCCAGCTCCAGTGGAAAAACCCAAGAAGCTCATACCCGTGTCATGCCGAGCTCTATCAGCCTGGAAATAGAAGTGATGGCCCTGAAGCACCCGGGGGAATGGGAAATAAATATTCCTTCCCCTGGATACTACTGGGCTAAAACGCATCATCCAAAGGCCCCACTCTAGGGCGAGATTCCCCCAAGGGGCTGCAGATGAGGATGTTGAGTTTGAGGCTGCTTATTGGCATTTGGAAGGAATTTGTTCCACCACTGGAAACTTTTGTGGCCAAAGAAGTTAGAGGGGGAAATGCCAGTTAAACTTTGCCTTTTTCTATGGAGGGTAAACTTAGAAACATGACTTAGATGCATAATTTAGAAAACCAAGATAAAAGTCAAGCCAGCTGCTTACCCTAGAGTTTTTTTTAGGATTACTGCTTACCAGGCCTAGCCACAGGGACTAAGTACCATGTTTGAAGTGCAAACTCTTCTGGCTGGTAGACATGAAACCCACTAAGTGTAATTTTTGACCATGTAATTCACCCTTCCTGAACAAGCTCAAAACCTAGTGAAGCAGGAAGGAATAGTATGTTAATTGCAAAGCACCTTCATGCACTCAGGCTTTGGTGACCAGTGATACCTGTGTTATGGTGTGATGAAATTTGCCAAGGGGTTTTCTGACGAGAGAACATCAGTGGATGATAAAGCTGAAAGCCTTGACACACCAGAGGAGCTGTGTTTCTGCGGGGACAGTGAAAATAGGTTTGCCACTTATTTTGTCTTGGTCTAAACTAAGAAGGCAGCGAACCGGATCATGCACAAGTTCTGTTGGTTTCCATTCACAC
Source organism: Tichodroma muraria (assembly GCA_013390105.1). Lineage (NCBI taxonomy): Eukaryota > Metazoa > Chordata > Aves > Passeriformes > Sittidae > Tichodroma > Tichodroma muraria. The sequence goes on along the minus strand of WAAG01035014.1, from coordinate 41,973 downwards.
CCCTTGAGCAGAAGCCCAAGTCCCTTCCACAGTGCAAGAGACTTCATGCCGAGCTCTTGAAATGACTGGTTTAACATCTCTCCCTGGTGATCTGCACAAATCCAGGCAGTCAGAACTGCTGGCAGGCACGTACCACCTGCTCCCCTCACTGGGACTCAAGCAGGGCACCCCAGCCAGGATATGGGGAAGCCAGAGAAGGATTTCTGCCAAGCTCTTTGCCAACTGGTTGGCCTCCAGCACCTTCTTGTGCCTGGAGTTGTTGCTCCAGAGGGGCAGGACCTTGTATTTCTTGTTGAAATTTGTGTGGTTCCTGCCACCCCATTTCTCCAGGTTGTTGAGGTGCCTATGGATGGCAGCACATCCATCCAGGTCCGTCAGCCATTCCTCCCAGTTTTGTGTAACCTGCAAACTTGCTGAGGATGCTCTCTGCCCCATCATCCCTCAGTCAGGTCATTAAGGCAGTGGTCTGGGAAGCACATTGAAGGATTTCAGCCTTCTTGGTGGTCCAGGTTGGTTCTGATGAGCTCGGGGTGGGATTTCTGGATACAGTCAGGAGCTCATCTTCCTTTAAAAAAGCCTGAACACTTGCAAACATTGGAGTTAAACTAGGGCTGTTAGATTTGCAAGTGCAAGCACTTCAGAAGTGCCAGCATTAAAGTTTCATATCCAATCTAAATGAGTTCTCTCAGCTGTTGTTCACTGGCTCGCAGACACTTTTCCCTGGAGCAGACAGAGCTCAGGAACGTGTGGTTAACACATGGTTTGACATGACACTGCCTTCCACTGCAGAAGTGGGTAATGGGCCAAAAACTGCTATCACCAGCTAGTCAAGGACTTCCTCTGGACCACAGTGTCATGTCCCCAAGTGTGACAGGAAAACTCTTTGTGGGGCCAGGCTATCAGATCAGTTGTGGACATTACCTGTTTTGAAAATGCATAATGAGAAAGAAGAAGCCTACGGTGTTGACTTGGCATTAAGTGCTCTTCTAAAGATTAAAGCAAGAGTTCCGCTCAAAAACTGGATGAACTTGCAAGGGAACTGAAGGTGAAATAAAGTTGTCATAAGCCATGCCCTTGTCTGACTTTTGAGTGGGTGACTTTTTCTTGAGCTACTAATGAAAATAAATCAAATGTCCTGTGGCTCAGTTTCAGTGACTTCTCTGCATTTAGGGACCAGATAGTAACAGGCAGATGTAAGGAGCAGCCAGCACGTGTTGTTCCCAGACACTTCATCCCCACAGAGATCTCCTGCCAATACCTTGTTTGCAGTGAGATCAATGACCTGGAAGCTCACCTTTAGGCTCCATGGGAAAGTAGTTGCAGGAGGAAGCATGGGGAGGTCTGCTTTTGTCAAGCAGGTTCTGGCAGATTGTCAAACTGGCAGCTTCCAAGTGCAGGTGAGGAGAAGGCTTTTAGCCCGGTTTCCTGTGGAAATGAGGCTGCTACCATCAGACTGTGATCAGCTTAATCCAAGGGAGCAACCAGGCCACAGTAAAGAGCTTAAAAAAACACAATGTCCTCTAAACTTCATAAGAATAGAGAAGCATTCAGAGAAAAATGATGTTATTGGTGCTGCCACAGAGGGAAAGACAGGGAGAGCTTTCCTCCTAGGCATTGCCTTCAGCAGATGCTGCTGGCCATGGATGTACTCACCAAGTAATCCACGGGAAGAAAACTCAAGGGAATGGCTTGTGCAGTCCTCCGGCTGGATGAAGAGAGAACATTTTCTGTGGTGGTCATGGGTGACATGGGAGAGAAACTGAGGAAAGGAAAGATCCAGGAGAGGAGAAGAGCAGAACTGACGTTGTTTGGAAGAGAGCAGAGCTCTATGATTGTGTATTGTAGGAGGTTTGCTGGACCTGGGGAAATAGCAGTGCAAGAGGTGCAGCAGTGTGAGACTGTCTGCAAGAAACCAGGCTACATGAATTCTTTTTTATCATTTTGATAGCTTCCACAGTAACTTTTGTGCCATGGATTAATATTTTTGCAGAGAAAAGGATCAGAAAGCTGGGTGACTTTTTCATGGGTCTTCCTGCATCAGCAGAAATACATCTTGCATTCAGCCCCACTTGGCAAACCAACTTGTGTTTAGCCTGTAGCTAGAAATGTTTATAATTTGTTTTAATATTTATAATTTGTCCCCGAAAACTGCACTGAACATGTTATCACGCTGGAAAGTGTTCAGCTGGTGTCAGCTGAATTAAAGGAGATGGGCAATTATCTTGCCAGGAGTCTGTGTGGACTCAGGTATTTAAACACCCACCACTGCTGCATGTGGCAGGCCCATGTGAAAGGCTCAGCTGCTTTGCAGTCTATTTTTACAACTCCTTGGGGTCAAATTGTCTCTGCAAAGGAGGATTTAATGAGAAGGACTGACCCGTTCTGCTCCTCCTGCTCTTCAACAATGACATTTTACCCAACTTGTCTTCTCCTCAGAAGACAAACCACTCCTCAGGCACATTTTGTATAATGGGTATTTACATGAGATTGCCATGGTACCCCTGGGGGTTTCAAGGGCCTCTCAAGGAGAAGGATTTGCCTGGCACTTGTGTTCCCTGACTAACCAGCCTTGTCTCATAATGTCATGGCATCAGTGCAACCATGCCATCAGCCACCCTTCTGTACCTCAGGAGCCTGTGCCAGGAGAGGAGAGCAGAAACATTCCTCCCAGCAAAACATGTCCAACCCAGCAAGTTCACCAGGTAAAGGTTTGCCAGCAGCTGGGTTTGTGGCAGCTCCTCAGGATGCCCACCAGACAACTCACTCTGAAACCCAGTCACCCAAACTCCCGAGAGGAGTGAGAACGTGTAGGTAGAGTCAATATGATTTCACCAGGGCACTAAGCCTTGGTCTGAGGGCTCTGTGGCTCCGTTTACAGCCAAGCATTTTGCAGCCATCACAGAAAAGGGATGGGGAGAAACAGGTTGTAATTCCAGCAAGTCCATGAACTTCTCCAGTAAACTACAGATAGGAGCATCTTTGATTGAAAGCTCCAAGTATTTGGAGGTATCCCTCCTTCTTCTACCAGGAGAAAGAAATGTTCTTGCTAAAAATGGAAGCTGGGGTGGGATGCATAGAATTGCAAAATCTTAGAATCGTTTAGGTTGGAAGAGACCTCTGAGCCCATTGAATCCAACAGCTGTCCCAGCACCACCACGGCCACAGCTAAAACATCCACATGGCTTTGTGAATCTCTCCAGGGATGGGGACTCAATAACTGTCCTGGGCAGACTGTACGAGTGCTTGACAACCTTTTGGACAAAGAAAATTTTCCAATATCCAATATCCTGGTGCAACATGATCTATTTTCTCCTGTCTTATTGCTTGTTACTTGGGAGGAGAGACAAACACCCCAAACATTCCCCTAAGCACCTTCTAGCCTCTCAAGACACCTACATTTGAACCTCAGATTCATATTGAGTTAAAAGGAGAATGCCCAGCACAGACCTTAAAATAGCTTGGCTGGGGGTCTGGGTTCCTCTTCCCTCAAATCCTGAGCTGCATTTTCCTGCCGCTGTGACTGGTGCCATCAGATCATGTTGGCAGCTCTCCATTTCAAATAGTTAATTTTTCTCCATGAGATCAATCCCTTTAGTAGTTTGTTTTCTGCCATTACTCCAGACAGCAATGATCAGACTATTTAAATATTAGACTGCAGCTTTTCTGTAATGGTCAACAAAAAGTAAATCTGGAATATCAGAAGGTAATGGCAAGGTGATTGGATGTTAGGGTATTTTCGTGGTAGGCAGAGATCATATTCCTGGCCATGATTTGGTTTATGTTAAGCAGGAAAATTAAGTTTTATCACAAAATTTGAAGGACTTGTCCTGAAAGCTGAAAAGTTTCTTCTAACTCCATCTACCCTGAGAAAAGATATTCTCCCCCAGTGTTTTGTGTTCCTTGCCCAAGCAGACAAATCTGAAGTTACCCAGACCGTGATCTTTCTAACTGCTTGTGGCAGCAGATGGCAGCCCAAAAGCAGCACTCATCTGGGGAGATGCACCTGAATAATTTCATTTTCTTTGGTACTATCTTTGCATTGCAAAATCATCTAGTCTCATCTGTTTGTGGTCTATGGCTTAACATGGCCCAGGTTTATGTCGTCTGAGTAATTATCAGGACTTGCTCTGTAAAGCAGAGGAGTTCTGGGCAGACATTTTAATTTCCATCAGCTGTCATACCCTGGGAAGATAATTAAACACTCTTCATTTTCCATTTAAAATGATATACAAACGCTGGACATTAAACCCAGGGAGCTTTCCAAAAGGGAACGTGTGGGTAGCTTCAAACTTTCCTTTGGCACCCAGCCACCAGCAAGGGTCAGCCCAAGTTCACCATTTCCCATTGTGTAAGGCTATTTGTTTAACATTTCTTTTGTCTGAAGTGGCCTTGTCAAATGAGATCTCCACATAATTTTCATTTGGACCTTCACTCATATCTGAGCTGTCAGTCCCATGGAAGCAGTTTGACTTTGAGCTTAACAGGAATGAAGGCATAAGTAGACAAAGCTTTAAGAAATTGACATAATTTTTCAGCTTAATCATAAAGGTATTCCCCCAAAAAAAGGAGTAGGCAGCCTCAGAATCTCATGGTGTAAAAATCCAAAGACATTTCCAAGGACCAAGGTTCAGTAACTTGGTTCACTCTGCTGTTGTAGACAGGCTGGCCCAGATTTTGCAGCCAAATTTCAATCTCTGTATTTTGACTAGATTAAAAAAACAAGCCTCACATTGTTTTGAGTGAGGGACACATCCTTCTTCACGTCCTGTCCTGCGTGGCATTGCTGAGCAGGGCTGAAAGCTCCCCCTCCTCCAGCGTGAGGCCACCACACGTTGTAGGTGCACGTCATCCCCGGTGCCCTCGGGGTCCCTCTGGCACAGTGCATCGCTTGTTTGCTCTCTGTGATGCAAGGACATCCCCCGAAACAAATTAATGTCACCTCCTGGCAGGTCTGGGCTCCAGGTTTTAACTGGGGACTGGAATTGTAGTTGCTGTTGCCATTCTGATTAATCCTCCTCGGCTGCATTTGTATTCCAAGATTTCCAGCTGGGCACGTTCCTGCTCGTGCACTCGCTCACCAAGCTGATATTGAACCGGAATGGTGGCATCTTCTCTTATTTTAAATCTAAATTAAACACAATATGGAAAGGGATGCTGTTGAGCACTTTTGTAATTACAGGTGATACCACTGAACACTGTACAGATCCACCTCTACTGGTATTTGATATGGAAATCAAAGAGACCACGTTGCTGTTGGCACAGAACCACACGGGTTGTAAAAGTCCTCCAGAGGACCTCTACTCACTCCCACCTCCTCATCAGTGCAGGTACCATGAGTGTCTTAGCACCATATCCAGTTAAATTTTGGACATCTCCAAAGATGGAGCTTTTACAACCTCTCTGAGCAACTGATGTCAGTTTTTTTCTACCCTCTTGGTAGAAAATTCTTTTCTTATATAGAGCTGGAATTTTAATCTGACACGTACAACAAAAGGAAAAAGCATCAGCTCTAGCTGCAACTATAATCTACACTCATTTCTGGTGTGGTTTGTAAACCTCTCAAAATTCCTGCTTCCTCCTTAGCATCTTCCCACTGCTAACAAAATTACATTTCTCTAATCATCTCCATTGTCCATATGCCCCATTTGTGTCCTGGAAACTGCCAAGGTTGTGTCTCATTTCAATTTCTTGATGGCCTTGCTCAGAGGCCAGTTGCCATTGTATTGAAGTCCAGTATATGTAAAATAATCAATTACAGAAAATTATACAGTTCCAGCTGCCTTCCAGAAGGCTCCTTTGGCAGGAATTAAACACTGCAGCAGAAACACATACAGGGCTGTCTTCTCATGGGTAAATGCATAGAATATAAACTGATGCATGGGATGTAAACACCCCCAGTGGGATCCCCTGCCAGCCCTACACTACACACTGAAAGCTCTGCCCTCCCAGAGCTGTGTCCTGCTGCTGGCCCTGGCAAGCTGCTGCCATTCCTGTTTGCTCGTGTCCCTGGAAAGGAGGAAAATCTGAAAATATCTGAAATTGTTATTGAAAATGAAAGATTTTATTCACTTTTTTTAGTGGGGAAAATAACATAATGTGCTAAAGCAGATCTCTAACGTAGTGAGTTTTTCATTTAACAAGAAGATCTAGGCAGTAGTTTCCATCTTAGTGGAAGAAGTGCAGCTCTTTAAACAGAGTTCTCAAGCAGGCTCCCTCTGTGTTAACATGCACCACAAGCTGCAGTTATTTTAATGCTTTTTAGCTTCAGCATTCCTACATGTCATTGAAAACATCCGGCTTTCCACGAAACAAATCTGTACTTTATTGAGGTGGTTGTCTGGAATACATATTTCTTCCCATGCTATCAGATAGGAAGTTTGGAAATGGAACAATGAAATACACACAAACCAGACCAAAGATGAACATCCTGCATCCATGGCACAAGGCTCTGCCTATGTCCAGTGTGGCAAACTGTTCCTTCTCCTTCCACAGTTTTTTTATTATTCTTTGCCTTTTTTTCAGGGCTGAGCATAAAATCTGGTCACTTCCTTCGTTCCCTAGCTATGTGACTTTGTCTTTTAAGAAGATATGTTAATGAATATGATTAAGCTGGTGCACTCTTAAGTAACATTAAGCTACTTTAAATATATTCCCTCTAATATACCAGCTGTTTCCTGTGAAGAAAAGACTTCCTTCAAGAGATTTCCTTCTAGAGAAGAAATCTCCTCTCATTTGCCCCAGAGGAGTTTACTCTTTTACCTTTATAGTTAGACTATAAATTATATATATATAGTTAGACTATTTTGAATTTGTCTAGTGTTTTCCTGCTGTGACCTTCAACACATTTCCTTCTCAGATCAGAGTTTATGGCTGGGTCTGCTTTCACTCAGCTTCCCACAAGGTCATAACTCTGGTGTGGTTTTGCTGTCATAAAGCAAAAATCCCACCTTTCAGGAGTTTCAGGGAGGTGCCATTGCCACTGCACACTACCAGTTGCATTTTCCCTTCAACCCTCAAATGATCCTTCTACGCATAAACTGAGCTTCAGAACATGAAATTACTAACAAATGGGCATTTTGCACACTCAAATGGGCATTTTCTCCTCTTCCTGGTGAGGAATTGTTGCAGCATTGGATTAAAAAGCGATGGCTGGGGGGTCCCTTGGGAGCCCACCTCGCCAAATGTGTGTGGTTCTGTACAGGTCTCCCAGACTGTCGCCAGAGAAACTCCTGGATCTGTATGGAAACACAGCACGGGCTGGGGACTGAATCCACAGGGGGGGTTTTGATTTTTATTTTGAAAACAAATAATTTCCCGATTATTAAGCTAATTCTCATCTCCCTTACTTCATTCCTGGCCATGTGACACCTAAAAATTTTCTTCAGTTTTCACTGACCTCTCCGTCCTTCTGTGGCTCACTCCTGTGGGACTGTGCCTGTCTGGCAGAGAGCAGAGCTCCTGCCCCATCCTCACAGGGAGGCTGCTGCCATCAGCTTTTCTCCTCACGCAAGGTGACTGTGTCCCTGGGGGAGGGTAGGGTGGTGTGTGTGTCATTCACGCTTATGCTTCCATGCATCCAGATCCAGGGCCTTAGGAGATGCTAAAAACCCCTCTTCCTCAGACAGTACAGCTTGGCTGGGCTGGGCCAAACGTGGATTGAGCTCCACTGACTGCAAGCAGAGACAAGGCAAAGCTTTCTAGTGTGGCTGCTTAGGCAATGAGATCATCACCAGCACCGTCCCTCTGATGAGTGTCCATCACTTGCCCAGCACTCATCCCAAGCTGACTGTTCAGCCTTGGTCACTGCAAAAAGGTGGGAATTGCACCTCAGCTCACTTCAGGAAAGGATAGGATTTTGTCTTTTGGTCGAAAATTTGTTGTAACTGCCCTTAAACCTAGGGCAGGCTGCTACTAGCAATGACTCAGGATAAAAGTGGTATTGTGGCCCTAAGGACTAAAGGAACTAAATTGTGTTAAAATATTTAATTTTGGTGATAGGCTTGACATCAACCCAACAGGTGGTTTAATAACAGGATCATTGAATATCCCCAGTTGGAAGGGACTCACAGGGACCACTGAGTCCAACTTCTGGCCCTGCCCAGACGCCCCAACAGTCCCAGGCTGTGCATCCCTGAGAGCGTTGTCCAAATGCTCCCGGGGCTCTGGCAGCCTTGGGGCTGTGCCCATTCCCTGGGGAGCCTGGGCAGTGCCTGACCAGTGAGGGACTGCAAATATACCAGGGCATTTACATCATTCAAGACTTGGAACGCTGCAGCAATAAAGCCAGCCCGATGTGTAATTTTATGAAGAAATTCTCTCTTCAGGTCTCAATATGTGTATGTCACTGCCAGTTCTTCTCTTTGCAAATGAAATTTTTAACTTCACATCAATTTCTCACACCGTCAGGTTTCAAAGAAGGATGTTCAGTTATTTAAACACTGAAGCTGGTTTGGGCACTTGCCAGCTTTGAAGGCATTGTGTTTGCTATCTACTGGACTGCTTTGAAGGATGCCTTTCTTCTAAAATACTGCATCCTTTAGATGTACATTTTATTTATATTTTATTGGGTCTTTATTGCTAGAAGTTTCTTTCAGCCCTCACTGGCATCCAGAGGAAATTTTGCGGCAGGGATGAGGTAAATTACAACCAACTATCAGAAGGGAAGAGTTCTTTTTTGCTAATGAAATCAGCAAATGCCTCTGTCAGGAAGGTGTGGATTCCAGGAAGGACAGTTGCTTCACATCAAGCAGGAATTCTATGTTTCCTTAGCACATTTTAATCCTTGGGCAGTGGTCACAAGAGATGCCAGTGGGTAATAACGGGGAGAGCTCAGGACACTTCTGGTCTGGCTCAGAGGAGACGCAGCATCCTGGGGCCATGGGAGGCAAGACTTCCTTGTTTTCCCTTTTAGCTGAAGATAAAGAAGCAGCATCACATTGCAGGCCTAAAGTGTGCACAAACAGGAGCTCCAGAAACGCAGGCAGCCACCTCACAACAGGGACACAACTGAGAGTACATCTACTGCAAGGCTGGCAAGGGAACTCCTCGAGCCAATCTACCAACCTTCCCTGCAAACCTCACCCCGCAAACGAGCCAAAGCTGCTTCCCAGACTCAGCTGCCTCCTGAGGTGCCCTGTCCTGAGGATTTACATTTGCCTCACGTTCTGCCCTCTGCAACTCAGAAGAGCTGCTGTGAAAGTTCCTCTGCTCACAACCTGTAGGCCGTGTGGAAAGAGGAGCTGTCAGAGCTGTCCGCGGGGAAAATGCCCGCTCGCATTTCACCGGGCTTTACTCATTCCTGTCAAGCCACTGCTCCTTTGGGCACAGCTCTGCACCAATGTGTTCGCTCTGTCAGCAGCTGAAAGGAAGGCACTGCTACGTTCTTCCGGTGCTGGGTGATCCAAGCCTGGAGTTTTACTCACACCGTGCAATATTTCTTCATTAAGGGCACTGTGAAATCCTGCCACCAGCGAGATAGCAGTTGCTGAACGAAGTCATTGCTGACAGAGAATTTTCATCCTGTGCCTAAGACATGGGCTTTCTTTACTTTAGAAATAAGTTTTTTCCACTGTGTTGTGCTTTTCACTAGTTTTTTACACTATGTTGTTCACTACGATGTCTTTCATGACATCCGTGTGGATATCATCTAAAGACCTGAGTAGGACCATCAGGTGATGCAGAGGTCAAAGTGTGTTTTGGTGGTTGAATACAAAGTTTGGAGTTAAGAGTTGAAATAATCTTCCTGGGAATTTTTTGCCTGGGAAATATTTGAAAAGGGAAAAACTACCATAGATGACTGATAGACTTGGTCCAGTGTATATTAACTTTCTGAAATTCATATGAATAATTTGTTTCTGCAATTTTAGATTTCACCTAAATCTCTGCCACTATGCAAAAAACCTGAATGATAAAAACGCTTAGGAGCATGACAGAGGACTGTTTTGCCATCACTTTTAAAGATAAAAAATATTGAAATATGTGAAGCAACATGAGCTTAAGCCCAGTAACATACAACAGACAGAAAATGGCAATGGTTACTGGCTAGAAATGAAGAATTTTCAGTAGTAAAAGAACAACTCCTTTCTTGTGACCCAGCAACCTCTGCTGTGAACAGAACTATTGATCCAGGAAGGGTGTTTTGCTCAGAGGCTAGAATTCAGCCTCTGTGTGTGCAGGCAGCTCTGCTCCCAGCCTGCTGCCCAGCAGGGCTCCAGCCAAGTGGAGATGACCTTGCAGTTCACAGTCTGTTTTCTGACAGATAAGCCCAGCCCAGGCACTGGTTTCCCTTTCAGCTGCACATGTACAGGGGCTTTCTTCTGCATAATTTCAAAAATGCAGTTCCTCTTTCTCACATTGATCCAGATTTCAGGCCAGCTTTCACTTGCCTTTCAACCTTCTTATCATCTGCAGCTGAGTCATCTCCCATGTTTCCTGTAGTCTGGATTAATTCCTTCTTTGGCAGATGGGATTTCTACTCCCACTCTTCCTCCACAGACAACTCCTTGAGTAAGTAATCTTGCTTTTCTGCCTTAGCTTTTCCATCTAACATGGGAATCAGGACACTTTCCTTCCTTGGACCAATTCTGAGAACAAATCCACTTCTGTCCACAAAATGCTGTGATGACTGCCACAGAAAACTGCAGCGTAATCAGCGTAATCCATAATGTGCCTTCACAAGGGTATCCATGAATAAAGAAATCCATTGTATTCCTCTTCCCAGCTAACTACATCCTAGGAATGGAGCATTACAGTCACATTAAAATTATAGCACAGATGCTGAAGGACAAGTATCTACCACACACAGGGGCAGTGTGGCAGGAAAAGGACAAAAATTGAGGTTTCCACATGGAGCTGAGGATTTGTGAGGCTCAACCTGAGCCCATAGAGAAGGAGGAGGAAGAGAAGATGCTTAATGGACCAAGCACAAACATCTGGTTTCTGGGGCAGAAGCAACAGTGATGGAGAATAAAACTTGGAAGCCCTTTTAGCATCATTCAGGAAACAACCTGAGATTTTAGTAGACAGCCCTGTAATTGCCCTTCCTCCACAGCCTTGGTCACACTCTGGTGACAGAAAACAATCTCCTGGGAGAATCCATGGAGCTGTAGAGTGCTGAAGTTAATGAAATCATCATCCAGCTCTCCACTGGCAATATTGACCAAATCGCTGATGGTGTTAAATAGACTCCCTTTCATTTGAAATGCAAACAGGTAAGTATTAGTGCTACCTCTAATGAGACTTGGAGAATGCACACACCAACCCCTGCTCATTACTCTTAGGCACGGCCTGGAGGGTACAGAGCAATGGAGAGGATATGCTCTGTCCCAGCTAACTTAGACAACTGGAGAAAGCTAAAAGCAGACAGAGCTCTCAGTTTATGCTGCACACAAGCCTGTGCTTGTGGAAAATTTTTCCAGAATGCTCTGTATTCGTGTTTCATCTGTATTTCCTCAGCTCAGAGTAAGGCCTGAACAACTCTTCCTGCAATCACAGATGTGTGAGGACACTGCAGGATGGATGTGCCCAAGGCACCTCCCTGTCCTTCCCTGTGGAGAATGGGACCACAGGACACTTGAACTCCCTTGGCTTCCAGTGACGCTTTAATTTATTTTCACTGCCACACTTAACCAAAGAGGAAACAGTCCTACATACTCTTTGTATACATTCTTTGCTATGAGTATGGAGCCCTTCTTTGGAGAGTAAACAAAATATTTTCAGTCTATAAATCTAGGAAAACTGTTTCTCTTTCAGCAGCAGATTGACTTCCCTGGCCTGCTGCAGGGCAAATTGAGTATCAGTCTCAAACTCATCTCCTAGCTTACAAAGTTTATGTATTTTTGGAGCATCTTGGAAAAGAATTTTGTGATTTACATATGCTTTTTCTTCCAGAGAGGATTACAGGGGGCTTGTCCTACAACACAAATTATATTCTGCAACTATCGTTATGAGAGTCTTTTGTAATACAGCTCTGTAAGATGCAGACTTTCTTTTGTTGGCTTTATTTACATCTGCTGTGTTTTATGGGCTCTGCACCACTCACATTTTTGAATCATTTGCATTGTTCCTCACACCCCCACTGTTCCTCACACCCCTTTGGCTGAGAGCAGCACTGGCTTTTACACAGCACTTTACTAGCAGGACATGCATATTGAAACAAATCATGTGTGGTATTTGTATCTACAAATGTGTGGGATTTGTATCTACAAAGTCCTCTCCAAATACAGCCACATACATCTTTGCACCATTGGGGTGGGGGACCAAGAAGAGTCCACTCCTGTTTCACTGGAAAGTGAGTGCCTGAAGCGACACTGTGTCCCCACAAACCCAATATGTGCCCAGGTGGGACATTAATGCTGGCCCCCACCACACCAAGGGAAGAGCATTTGGAAATGGTTAGTCACATTCAAAGGAGGTCCAATGCTATTTTGAACCATAGACACACAACCTTTGGTGTGTTTCATGCAGACTCAGAAGTTATTGGGCTGATTTCCTCCCTGTCGAACGCCAGGGAGCTGGGCGAGGCTGAACCTCCTCCAGGGCCTCTTTGGTTGTACACACAAATACATAAAGAGATTATGTGTGGTGTGCAGGCTCCTGTCTGGTCACAGTATACAAAATATAGATAACACTTAATCCAGGTAAAAGGAACAAGATTAATGGGGGCAACTATTTTCCAAAAGGAAATATAGGAGCGCAGGTGGTCGCAGAGATGAGTCGAGTAGCCTCATTCCCCTATGAGCTACTGGGATGTGTTTCAGGAGCCTGATTTGGTCCTCACTGAAATGAAAGCAGAATAACAGTCATCCTCTGATTTTTGGTAACTGGGATGTGCTCAATCTCTTAGTTACTCTGTTTTTTCCTTCATTTAACTGCTCCACCACCAGCTGAAGTCACAAGCATCTTGTGGGCAAGTGGGCATCTGCTAAAAGAGTACAAATAGGTAAGGCTTTTTCCTCTACCTTCTGCACATTAAATGAACTAATGAAATATGAGGTCCTGCTCCAGACACCTCAAAGCCTGACATGGAGTAGGCCAGCCTAAGGAAGATGTTTGAGGACAGACTGACACCCGCCAAGACACCAAATGCCACGGCCACTACTGACAGATGCCTTTAGACCCCGCATTTTCATCTAGTCCTTACACTTCAGATTTTATCAGGCTTTTCACACCACTCAAATGCATCTGTGGAAAGGAGATGCAAGAGGAAATATGAGAAAGGTTTCAAACAAACCTGATGGGACAGTGTTCTTCCATTTGTGAAAGGCTTTGCTGGATGGACACTGGGTACTGAGAACTGCCTTCCCTTTTTTGGTTGAGAGCAGAAGTCAGAAATAGCATGAGATGTAGGTTCAGGTTTGCCTCACACCTTTGCAATACCAACAGCAGGTCACAGAGGCAAGCACAGCCCCAAGGACACCGAGGGAGAAAATAACACTTTATATTTCCTTACCATAGTTGTGCAAAGGTGGGAAATCTTCCTTTACCATTGCATGGATGAAGAAAATCAAGGGTTTTTAGAAGCCAGATGAAGTGGTCCACCTTTGAACATTAGCAGAGACTTGTTTAAAGATCTTTAAATTATTTTATTTTAATCTGGCTCAATCCAACTTTTGCTTAGCATGACACCTTGGGCCTCTGAGTCACAACAAGCTCCAAAGACTGGCAGTTCTTTCCCTCTCTAAAAAGCACACACACACACACACACACACACACACACAGAGACTCAAAACAAACAACAAACCTGTAACAGATGTTTTCATGGTCTCAGATGTAGCATACTGTAAAAAATGACATTGCCACAGTTATTGGAGGCAGGTTAGTATTTAGTTTGGCTTACAGTTTCTTCAGACTCCCAGGGCAAGAGTAACCTTAAGGGAGATGCCTCCATACTTTTTGAAGCCTGAAGCACCCCATTCCGGCAGCAGCAGACTGCAGACACCATTGGAGCTGATGCAGAAAGGTTACAGCTTTCCTTTCTTCTCCTATAGCACTGTTGGTAAGACTTTCATCTCTTACCCTTACACAGAAAAGGCTGCATTATCTCTATATTTAGCTGGATCACCTGATGGGTATTAATACATGGTCATGTTCCCAACTCCTGCCTCTGCTGTGGCTCAGCAATTTAGGGAAGTCGTTAGTGACCCTCAGCTGGTTTTGTAAAACTACAATTAACATGGACTGTCACAGACTCAGACTGCAGAGGAAATGTCTCTCTCTTTCATTCCTAAGGTTAGATTCCCTTCCAATCCCTGTGGTCACTGGTCACTGACATTCTTCTGGGTATCCCTTGTCTTTTTGCCATGAAAAGCAGCATCTGACCCATAGGCAGACTTGCATCTCTCCTCCTTGCAGAGATTTGTTTTCTGAAGGGGGTGACAGGAGACTGGCACCCTACTC
>WAAG01035014.1:0-20043 GCA_013390105.1 Tichodroma muraria | reverse complement strand
GGAGCCCCCCCGGCCCGGCGGCGCCGGAGCCATCGCGCCCGGGGTGCTCGGCTGCGGCTCCGCGGCCGGGGCGGCAGCGAGCCCTGCGAGCCGCTCTCTGGAGGGTTTTATCTGTATAGCCGTGTGTGTCGATATCCGTATCTGTTTAGCTGTGTCCTTTTTCGATGTTCGGCAGCAGCGTATTGCAACACCGACCGCTCGTGCGCCGGGCGGCACTTACACCATCACCGAGTTAACTGTAGATGTCAGACTGTGCTTGCTCGGGGGTGATGTCAGATTGGTAATAACGCGCAGAAATGGGAATTTGGTGCGGGCAGAGCGTGATGGAGACACGGCACAGACCCAGCTGGCGCGGACAGACCCGGCGGAGCCGCTCTGTTCCCCGGTGCGGGGCCTGCTGCGGGGGCAGTGCCCCGGCGCGGGCGGAGCGTGGGGGCACTGCGATAATTAGCAGTTATTTGTGGGTAGCTGCGGACTCGGAGGAGCAGATATTTATGCCTGGAGCAGAGATACTTGGCTGGTTTTGCCTTACAAAAGGTATTCAGGCGTGTTTTGGTTAGAGAGTCGGCTGATGCCTGTCTTGTCTGCCAGTTGTGCCATAAGGCAACCTCCTCGGGTATCATCAGTCAAGAGGAGGAATTCTGTTGTGTGCTGTGGAAAGCTGGCTGTGATCAATAGGCAGTGTCTTGTTAGCTCCCGATACCGCCTCTTGATTTCTCCCAAGCTGATCATGGACCAGTGAACTAAAGCTGAGAGATGCTGAAACACGTCCCTTACCTTATTCAGTTCCCCATTTGCCTGCCCTTCACTTTCCCTATGCCCTGGTTGCTTGGATTTCATTGGAAAAATTCTGGTTCTGAGCATGTTCAAAGAAATCTGTGTGTTTTGATGTTGCTTGTCTAACTTGCTGTTTAATGATAGATGTGAAGCTGAAGATCCTGTGCCCAGGGGATGGGGGTGTTTGCCCTTCCATACAAGTGAAGTTAACCGATACTGCTTGATGCTGTTTAACCTTGTATTATCGTAGGTGTCATATGGTGAGGCAGCTTGATTTGTTTAAGGCTTTGTGATGATGCAATGCAATAATAATTATAAATCTTGTCATTGTCTGAAGAATCTTTAAATACTACTCTGTCTTGGGAGGTACTTCATGTGTGTTTATTCCCAAGAGGCGTGGGCATGGATGAGCAGGGTTTGATATTAATCATCTTCATTTTGGGGTGGGAGGGTGGGAGCAGTTTGACACAGGTGCTTTAAGTTGTAATTTATGGGTGTGATGTCATGTGCTAGATAAGCTTTCATAGGATCTGCCATGTCAGTTACGGCCTTTGTTTATATACGTGCGATTACATGTTTTGAAAATCCACGCTGTATAGTTTGCTTGCGAGCCTGTGCCGGGCTGTGAATGAGATCCAGCAGAATGTGCTTCAGTTGCGCAGTGGAGCTCAGTGCTTGAGAACATTTTGCTCTGCCTTGTGCTTGCAGCCCGCTCCAGGTGCGAATGTGCTCCGTGGCATCCACACGCTGCGATGTGCGTGCGGTTGGCTGTGAAAGCAGTGGCCAGGTGCTTTGTGTATTTTCTTCTTTCTCCGTGATCTGGTTTGTTCTGATTTTTAGAAGAAGTGGGGTGCTGAAATGACTGATTTCAACTAATGTGTGCCAGAGAGAGCAGCTTGGTTATTTCAGGCTGCTGTTGTTTGTTATGCAATCAGATTAACAAAGGTTGAAATGATCATTCAGCTTTGGGTAAACATGATCTATAGAACAGCGTGGATTAGGGCAGCTGTTTACATTGGGCAGATCTGCTGCACTTGGTGTGTTGCAAATATTGGATGGAAACACAATGAGTGGACACAGTAATGTACTAAATAAATTTCTAGCAATGTCTTTGGGCTTATGATGTACTTACTATCGATTGTCTGTGCTCCAGGAGCTTCTGCAGTGCCTTAGGTACTGCCTGCACGCATGGGCAAACTTACTTTCGGCTTCATTTAGTTGGCAATCCTAGGCCTCGTCGAAGGTCTTTGTGCACAGCTGGTGGTGCCTGGGGTGCTGTGCAGGTTCTGGGCTGCTGCAGTTCAGGGCTTGGGTCAAGCAAGATGACCAACGCTCAACTGGAAGCTTCCTAAATTAAACAAAAACCACAATTCCAGCCGTGTTTGCTGAAGCTGGCAGCCCCTCAACCGGTCCATTGTTATTTGGCCATTTCTTGTCGTTGTTGTGGAGGTAGCGTTGCTGCAGGAGAGGTTTTCAGGGCTTGTCTCCCTGAATCTGCTCAGCGAGGAGGCGATGACGCGCGGGCCGCGCTGCAAGGGTTGGCGCAGGCATCACCACCGTGCTGGAGGTGAGACCCTGCCAGGAGAGACGGGAGCTGAGAGGGGAAGGGGTGTGCTGGGACGTGGGGGAAGCGTCCGGAGCGCAGGGAGGAGAGGGAGGTGTTGGTCAGCATGGACCTCTCCCTATGTGTGGGCAGTGCCTCGCTGGGACCCCGTCTGCAGCTGCACTGCGGTGGGCTTGCCTGGGCTCTGCTGCTCTAGCAGTGCATCTTGTTCTGAAAATACAGGATGTGGTGGCATCAAGTGTTTAGGGGAAAAGAGGAATAAACAACTTCTGCTGTCAGTTTTCCAGAGGCCTTCGTGTTGGTGTTGAGCCTGAGCCTTCTAATCTTCCTCTCGTTCAGGGGAAGGTAAGGAACCCTCAAGGGTGCTGCTTTTCCATCCTCTAGCAGGGGATGGAACAGGACTACATTTTGAATGCATGTTCAGAAATACTGTGGAAAGAGTTTATTATTATTGTTGTTACCTATTTCCTTGCTGGCTGTGTTTAATTCTATATAAGCAGATATGTAATTGCAGAGGGATTTCACAGGAACTTTCAAATATCTATCACTGTGCTACTGGCTGCTCTGTGTGCTGCATAACATTTGTTATAAATGTACACAAGCACATTGGGGTACACTGGAATCTAAAGAGGTACTTCAGGGAATAGATAATATTAAGGCTGTATTGTAAGATGTTCAGAGGAGGCATTGAGTGTGATATGCAATCAGTCATGTTAAGACTATTTCTTTTACTGGTACAAGTTTACTTCAGCTTTGATTTATTAACAGGTTGGTCTCTTGTCATCTTCAATCTTGTGAACGAAGTAAGAGCAGTTATTCTCTGTCAGACTAGAGGCCTGTCTAGCTTGGTAGCTCTTCTGATGAGACCACTCCCAGGTGCATAGAAAAACTGGAACAGTGAAGTTCTCCTCCTGGTAAACCCTTGTAGCATTCACCATTCTAGGAGACCTCTGGGCTGGCAGTTCCAGAGAGGCTTATGTGTTTAATAGCTACTGATGGATTGTCTTCTCTAAAAAATGTTGTAGTTAGTTTTGAAAAACTCATGACATCAGTGTTCACAACCTCCTGTGCTGGTGAACTTCTGGTATAATTGTCCAGTCGGAAAAGGATTTTATTTTTTTTATTTTACAGTTTGCTATTTGAATTGCTTGTGATTTTATCTGAATTCTAGAAGAATATATTTCCTTTTAGAATTTCACACAGAAATGAACTATATGTGAGAATGCTAAGTGATCTTAGAAGGTATGTGAAGATAACTGCTTTATATTTGCAGTGAGGTATCATCCCAGCCCTGTTTACAGTCAGCTTTCATGCATAGGTACCATTATGGCTGTCATATTTAGGTGTCTGCATGCAAAAAGAAGTTCAAATGCAAGAAGTGATTTCTGCAGCTGTGCATCCTGGACATAGATTGGAGTGAATCTTGATTCAGAAACACTCAGATGACAAAGGAGTTGCTGCAAGCCAAGGAGCAACTTCAGCAATGTTGTTGGAAGATTTACCAAAGTAAATCTTAACAAAGGGGTCTGGTGCAACATTTTAGGGTGTGCATAAGAATGCTGAGAACAGAATTTAAAAGTTGTATTAAAGAGCTTGAAGTTAAGTAATGCAGATTCCAGTAAGTGCCGCATGATACAGAAAAAGCAGTAACTCAGTCCCTGAACTGTTCTGTAGGTTGGCTTCCACCACACCATCTTTTACCATTTCAGGAATAGATGGGTGATAACAAAGTTGTGGTTCAAATTCCGCTTTTTCTTTGTATGTCAGGGAAGCAGGATCCTTTGGCTGTGAATTCTCCTACGGTATTTGCTTTTGTGCTGGTGATTCAGGAGTCTGGGTTACAGAAGCCCTCTGGGTCACAGACTACTGTATACTGGTGGTAAAGTTGTGTTTGGTTTATTAAAAGAAGCTCTTCAAAGGTTAGTAATTTATTATCAGAATCATACAATCAAAGAGTATCCTGAGCTGGAAGGGGCACATCAGGATCATTGAGTCCAACCCCATCCCTGCACAGACACCCCACCAATCCCACCCTGTGCATCCCTGGGAGTGTTGTCCAAATACTCCTGGAGCTCTGGCAGCCTTGAGGCCGGGCCCATTCCCTGGGGAGCCTGAGCAGTGCCCTTATTGTGGTGGTTTCTGAAATCCTGTTGATAAAAATGTGTAGAATTTTCATGTTTTTAAAGCAAATAGAAATTCTTCATCTTGTCATTTCTATTGCTGTTCCACCCTTAAGCCTGTAAACTTATGATTAAAGTGGGTGGAATTTCAGCCTGATGGTTTACGGGTGGTGTAATAGTAGAGACTGACCAGACAAACATTTTGTTTTAAAAATAGAGAGACTTACATAATGATGCTATACACAGCAACAGTATATGGGTATGGATAAGATCTCTGGAACAATGTTAATCCAACAGCATCCCTTGCCTGCATGTCTGGTGTTGCTTCAAAGAAAGGTAGTTGTGGAGTGAAGAGATGGCAGTGACAAGTGATTCAACTGGAGTCTTGATCCAGTCCTGAGTAGACTTTAGGCTGGGCTCTGGGTTAGAAGTTTGGAGAAATAGGTTTTTAAACCATTGTGAACTCCTAATTTGTTACCTGAATAAGAGAGAACCATTCTTCCTCTTTTTTTTTTTTTTTTGGTGGACCCCTGTCTCTTTGTGGTTTGAGTTGTTTACAGAGATTCATGTCTTAGTGCATGGCATGTGCTTAGGAAATCTGAGGCCTCTTGTTGGAGAATAAAAGATACAAACCAGTGAACATGTCTGAAATCATTTGGATGGGATCAGAGGCTTTCCTCTTGCTATTAAAGTGGCCTGAGTTTCTTCTCCTTCTGTCTCTGTATCTCTAAGAGAAAAGCACAGACTTTATCTGTCAAGTTTGTAAAAAGATAAAGAGCAAGTTCATTTGAAATATGTATTTAATAGGGAAAGTTTCCCAGGATCTATATATACAGGTGGGCATTTTTCTAAAAGTATGGTAGGTGTTGAGGCCATAAAAATGTTGCTGCTAACCAAAATTCTAGTCCTGAATGTATCTATAAATACCATAGCCTCACCCCTTTGGCTCTGTGAAATTATAGGTAGCTGGAATAATTTCATACATCAGGACATAAAAGGACCTTGGTGAACTTGTGCTTTTACAATAAACAAGGAAAAGTTTATCTAGGTTGCCCAGTTTATTCACACAAAGACAGCTTTTTACTCGGGAGGGGGAGGTACTTACCTCTTAGACTTTCCTCCTTAGGATTTTTATCTCATCCTGTCCCAAGATTTTATTAATAAAAGCAAAACAACTCTAATGTTTATGCATTTAGGCAGACAGAGCTCTGCATTTTGGAGTCATGGCTAATTAGATTTGTGGAGCCTGTGCAATTTTGGATATTGGGCAGGGAGATTGTTTCTGCAGGAAGACACAGAGGGAGGAACACATTGCTCATATTCCCTTTCTTACAGTGGCAGCAGCATTTTCCATGCCCTGTGCACGTTCATGATGTTGGTGTGCTGTTCCTGGGGAAGCAGGCTTGTTCAGGTTCACCTTTGTGTTTGGAGAATTCCTTTTAAATTGCTGTTCAGTAAAGATCTGAGTAGCAGACATTTGCACTTCTCCAGCGGAAAACACAGTCTGAAGGAAGAAATCGGCTGGTAAACCAAAACAAATGCTGTCTTTCTAAGGGCTGGAAATGGGCTGTAAGCCCATTTCTGCTTCAGTTTTGAGGGATGACTAAGATGTTTCTCTGTTCTGGCAATATCCACTTTGCATCCTGCTGCTTTAATTTCATCTACAGGCCTGCTCACCCCTGCTGCATCTTGAAGGGAGCACAGCTGACGTGCAGTAAATGCACTGACAGAGTGTGCAGGAGCTGGTCTTTTGTTGCGGATGGATGTGCCCGGCTCCAGGGCGTTCTCTGAGCTGGGGTGTTCCAGGCTGTGGTTTGGGCTGCTGAGCACGGCCAGCCATGTGATGCTGAAGGACAGGCTGCTGCTCCTCTCCTCCCAGTGCAGCCGTGCCTCTTATGTACGTGCAGAGGTTGTGGTCTGGTGGATGCCCAGAGGCTTAGCTTTCCCTGCCGAGCCTTTATTTTTGCAGGAATCTGAAATGGCAGAGCTGAAGCTGCTGAATAAGCCAGACTGAATCCAGGGGACCAGATCTGTCTCTCCCCGTCGTAGGCCACAGAAATGTGGAGACGAGAAACTCCTGCGAGTACTTCAGGGAATTGTTTGATTAGTGAGTGAAAGGAAAGCCACACAGAGTTTTCTAATCCCATATCTATTCATTTTACCACTCAAAGGTCTAATGGATATAATTGTTTTTCTTATGATCTGTGTTTTTAAATTACTCCCCAGTTTTCAGGTGTGGGAGTCTATCAGCCAGGGCTACTGAAATTAAAATCAAAACCTTGTGATGAACAAGCTTCTGAGATGATCTCTCTTTAATAGTAGGAGGGAGCTGTATTCTTTCTGCTTTGGTCATGTTGGATAAGGTGTATCTTTGAGATTAAAATGTTCTGATGCTCATGGGAGGAGGGGAGCGCTTCTTTCTTTTGTCTCCAGCATTGCAGCAGAGATGGTAATTAAATACCAAACAAATTGGGTTTGGGCAAGTTTGCCTTTGCTATGTCAGTGAAAATGTTTTGTTTGGGAGAGCTGCGCAAGTTACGCCCGCAGGCGTTCACGCAGAAATAGATCAGCCCCTGGCCGCCCCAAATCGTCCTGCTTCAGTCCTCAGAAATACGCCAGAGAAGCTTTGGGAATGGCAAGAGTCAGCGAGCGTGTTCTGGAGCAGATTGTGTACGGGCACAGCCCTGAGCGAAGACGTCACAGCGAGGAGCGGCTGTGATCCCAGCAGAGAGGCTCTGCCAGCGGGACCGGCACGTCGGTGCGAGCAGCTCGAAACCCGGGGCTACTCTGCTCTTCTTCCCCGGCGACGGGACTCTCAGCTGGGTTTTCCTGTAACCACCATTCTGCGTCTTAGGCATTTTGGCAAGAGAAAGAGTGTTTTCTGAAAAACCGAACCTTTAAACACGGAATGAGAGACCTCAGGCTTAGTAACGGCGTTTTGGAGAATGATAAATGCTCAGCCTTGTGAAGCTGCACTTAGTTGTACATTTATTTGGGGATTTTTTACGAGCATAATGGAAAATTATGCACTCGACTCTTCTCAGAGTTGCCGTGGGATTCAGGGGAGCTAATTTCCCTAAGACTATGAAAATCCCAGGCTTTGCCATGTAATTTTTGTTTGCCTTTACACTTCTGTGCTAGTCTCTGAGCCTTCTTTCATCCATAGCAAATGCTTGGTGCTGCAGCAGAAATAGTTTAAAAGCCAACGATTTGAGAGAAAAAGAGCTGGAGCTTCTTAGATGTCTGGGGAGTGGATGAAGTAGGATTAATCTGGCATTAAGGCAGAAATTTGTGAGAGAAGCTCGGTCAAGTGACTGGCTGGATAGAGTGGGGATTCATGAAGTTAGAGTCACTTCTTTAGCCAAAGGGGGATCAGGCTGATATATTTCCGAAAGGGTGTTTTGCCTGGCCTGTCCCACAGATTCTGGGTAATTGTTACATACTTTCTCTGCAATTGCTTGGCTTTCTGAGGGATCATGCCTTAAAAAAAGACTCTCAGAGTGAGCAGCTTTCCAGAGAGTCATTGGAAATTTAATGCTACAGTGTAATGAGGTTTCTGAGTTACCTGTAACGCAAATAACAGTGCTGATGAGTTGCTTTTCAATTATTAATTCTTGTAAAGTAAGTTGTTGGCCATTAAGATGGGTTGTCTATGCAAAGTGGTTCCATAAAATGCAAATTACTACCTTCTATGTGGGTCAGAAAACATTGCATACTTGGTGTAACTCTTGAAGTTAAATAGACTCCTTTGCTAAGCAAATGATTTAAGCACTGGTTACTCTCAGCATTGTCAAAAACATACGTGAGTTCTTGCTGAGTGTAAATAAAAGGGTTTCAGCTTTAAATGATGACTGCAGGATTTGGCTTAAAAGCTATTTTTGGGCCACGGGCACAGCCCAAAGCCGGGGGATGTATGTGGCTCTGCTCCTGGAATGGCGTCAGGGTGGAGGATGACTAAGTCACCCCTGCAACTTCCTCGTTGCTCCAGAAAGGTGGTGATTTATTGCAGCTCTGTGTCAGCAGTAAATCGCCGTCCACCGGTGCTGATTCAGCCGCCCAGCTTAGCTGGGAGTTAGGGATGTGCCCCGGGTCCCTCCCGGCTCCTTCCCACCCAGCAGCTGCCGAGGGTGGAAACAGGGCCATCGCCCTTCCTGCCCCGTGTCCGAGCGCCAGGCAGGCCATGAATCCTGTCCTCCTGGATACATGGGATTGGGATGGCGTTCTTGCCGAGTCAGGGAAGATCGGCTGGGTAAAGCCTCAGGGCTTTGGGCTTCTGAAGGTTCTGAGGTTGAAGCAATAGCCAATGTGGCAGAATCGGCACGTAGTGATGTTGCTGCTTGGTGAAAAATTGGTCCAACCCCTTCCAGGCCCTGCCCTGGCTTTCCTTTGTTGACAGAACAGGTTAGGCAGCAGCACAGGACTAGGGAGACTGCACAAAACAAGGGGGAATTCAATGAAGATGTTCATTAAGTGTAACATGTCGAGGGCTCCTGTTTTTCTGGGGTTTACAATGCCTTCGGTGCACGAGGACAGATTTCTTTGCTCTCGTTGTGATGAGTAACTCAGGCAGTTGTTTTACCACTGCTTTTTCCCTTCTGCCTGCCCTCCAAAAGAAAGCCCAAGGTGCAAACCCCCACCAGTCTAAAGACCTGATTTTGAAATAAAACGCTTCATTTCAGGTACAGGAATGATCTGGCTGTGATGGAGACTGATGACAATGCCTCCTCTCTTCCCTTCCACCCTGCTCTCCCAAGAGCTGCTGCTATCCTGGGAAAGCACATGAAGAACCCACTTGCTCGCTCTTGTCGTCACAGCCCTTATCTCTTTAGTGGAGTGTAAATAACCAGGATAATTGTTGTGTTCCTGTATGTTTTGTGCCCTAAGCCAAATGCAGAAGAAACAACTCTTTTCTGGGGCGCTTTTGCATCATCTTGTGCTTTGAAGAGACACAAACAGGCTGTTGTTGGCCATAATCAGCCATCAGCTGCTTCCTGAAGTGTCGTCTCGACAAGCAGGAGGCAAGTTCTGATGCAGCTCTGGTCAGAGGCAGAGGTGGGAGGGAAGATCCCAGGTAAATTAACCATGCCGTAAGGATAAGGAAATTATCACCCAAAATCTGTGGGCTTTCCTAGCATGTGATGTCAGCTCTGCTTTTGATTTTGGTTGTGACTGAATATCCTCAGGAATAAAAGCTACGAGTAAGGTTGGAGGCAGCCCTGAAGACTTCTGGATTTCTGTTTCATGGTTCCTACCTGGTGAATGGTGCTGTCTGATTTGCTGGTGTGTTCTTTTAATGGGTAAATTGGTGATCTCTCTGCTTTTTTATGTGTTCAATTTCCCATTCTTCTTTTCCTTGTCTATAATTTTCCATTCCTTACCTGCTGCCACCTCCCCTGGCGTGTCATGAGCATGCCTGAATTTTTGAGTTGAAATGGTTTTATTGCTTTCAAAATATGAAGTGTGACTGGGTGTAAAAATGAAAGTAGCATGTGAGCTTCAGCCTGCTGCTTCAGTGCCAGTGAAATCAAACTCTGTGAGCCAGCATCCATAACCATAAGGTTTTTTCCAAGTGCAGACTGAGCTGAGGTGCTGACTGTGGGAATGCTGACCAGTGTTGATAGAGAAAAACCCCAGCACTGGAGGAGTGTAGGGGACCTTTCTGTATCATCAGACTGCAGGACTGGTTTTGGGCCTTGATTTAAATGTCAAAGGAGTGATGGAAAGCAGAAGATGGGAGTGACTTTGGCCCTTAAGGCAGAGTATGCCTGTTGCTGGTAGGGGTTGGAAGCTGTCTCCAGTTCCTCATCCCTGGTCATTAGCCACCAGGTTGAATAGATTGAAGGATTTGAGGTGCTCTAGGATTAAGTTTAAAACTGATGGAAATTGCAGAGGGCTCAGGGGCAGCGCCTTAGGCCTTCAGTTGTTTGTACTTACCTGGAAACGTAGGAGTGCTGCGTGCATCTGTCTTTGGCAGTTCCCCTGGTATCTCAGGCTGCAGTGCAAGGTGTAACCAGAAGTTACCAGAAGTATTCTATCACCGTCTGTTGAAACCAGGTGAAGCAGTGTTCTTTATCTCTTCCATGACCCATCCCTCATAACTCTGGGGGAGATATCCTCTGTTAATGGGCCAGCTGTTAAAACCAGGTGGGGCAGTTTTCTTTGTCTCTTCCACTGCACATCCTCTGTCCAGGGAGAGATCTGCTGCTAGTGGGCCATTGAGTCTCACTGCATGACTGATAAAACTACATCAGCCCATTGGGAGATGCTCCATCCAAAGGGAGGAGCCAAGCATTCCTACCTGGATATAATCTGAGACTTGGAGCAGGAGCACCATGGCATCCTTCTTCCACTGGATTCCCAGAGGAAGACCAGACCCATCTATGCCACCACTGGACCTTCAGAGGAAAACGACACCCTTCTACAGGATCACTGTTCCAACGGAACCACATCTGCCACTCCAGGAGAGCTGCAGCCACCATTTAATGGGACTGCTACCAACACCCTGACCCACAGGGTGTCAGGCTGTATTCTGGCTCTGTCAGTGTTTTTTGGGGTTTTTTTGTACTACTGCATTTTTATCTTAATTTTCCTAATAAAGAACTGTTATTCATATTCCCATATCTTTGCCTGAGAGCCCCTTAATTTAAAAATGACAATAATTCGGAGGGAGGGGCTTTGCATTTTCCGTTTCAAGAGAGGCTCCTGCCTTTCCTTAGCAGACACCTGTCTTTCAAACCAAGACACCTGGTTTCTGTCCCGTTTGCTGCTTTGTTTTAGGGAATATTGGGGAAAAAAAAGAGAACAAGCGTGCACTGGTAAAACTCCTTCAAAGCATGTGATAAGGAGGAGAAAATGTATGTGCTTCCAGATATTGCTGGAGTAGGAGAAAAACGACGTGGGGTAGGGAATGGTGCACTGGGATGGGAGTTGGGAGACCACAGCTCTTTTTTCCCAGGGGGCTGTGGAGCTGCTGTGATGGGAGTTGCCCATCCAGGCTCTCTGCAGCCACAACAGTGTCTTTGTGGTAAGACTCTGAGCTTGTTCTGTGCTCTGCTATAGCAAAAATAAAAACTGGTCCTTTTTCTCGCTTTTGAAGTGTTTGGTTGTTGGGTTTTTTCTTTATTTAATTTTGTTTGTTTGTTTGTTTTTAATCCAGAGTGAAATCTAGATTATTTTTCAAAATCCTTTGATCAACTTGAACCTCAGTAGGTTAATTCTGTTCTCATAACAGATTTGCTCGTCAAATACTATTTTTAAGTTCAGAATTACAACAGAGAATATTTCCTCTTGCTGTCTATGACAAGTACTAATGCTCAGAGTGCAGTCCTGGGGCTAGGGTGTGCGTCCCTATTTCCTGATGTTTTTCGAAGCTTCACCTGCCTCTGCAGGGCAAAGGCAGTGCTGATGGACTGCAGGGTTGTATTGCTAATAACTGTAAACAACAATTCTGACTCGCTGGTCGTGGAAGACAGAAGTACAGTCAAATATTGTGGCCATGTTAGGTTGTTTACAAATAGGAAAATCTGTGCAAATGTAATTGCAGGTGAGGTTTAGCATGTGTCTTTTTGGGTGTCCTCTTTAGAAGGTGCGTGGCTCCCCTGCACATCTGGTTTTTGGTTGTCTCCCAGCTTCAGCTCCCCACCACCTTTCTGGAGTCCCTACCTGCCTCATACAGACTAGAGTCTTTAGGTACCTTGGGCTTAGCATGTGTTAAAAATCAACTTCTAGGAAGAAGTTCAGAGTAATGTTTGGCCACCATGATGCCCAGCAAAGGAGGTATTCACAGATGTTCATAGCATGGCTTGAGTTGGAAGGCACCTTGAAGATTAGATCATTCCAACCCCTGGAATGGCAGGGACACCTTCCACTGGACCGGGTTGCTCCAAGCCTCATCCAGTGTGGCCTTGGGTATTTCATGCTGGCTGACTCTTCATTTTGGGGTAAAGACAGAGCCTGAGCATGTTGTGTCTGGGTTGTCACCATCCAGAGCTGGTGTCAGTAACCAGAAAAATGACATGGAGAGTGGGAGTATAATGTTTGTAAATGTAGTGAACAAGGATGTGGCAAGGTGGAGGGCTGAGATGGCATGTAAAGAGCTAAACAGCTGTTGGCACGAGGCTGGAAATGTGAGAAGGAGAAACTGAGGCATGGCCTAGCAAAACCAGAAGGAGGCACTTGCTATTGGAGAGGAAATTGTGTAAGAGCACACCTGTGCTTTGCATTTCTGTCTCAAGGTGTGTGGTTGGGGGCAGAAATGATCAAGAGCTTCCTTCTCCTGTCCTTCATACGGCGCGTGTTACGACTAAAAACTTTCCGAGTGAGTGCTCAGGGCCTGAGCTGATTCCTGTAGGCTGCCTATGGCTTTGTGTTGCTTTTCTTCATTTGTACCCTTCTCTTCTAATGGGTGACATACAGTTGGGCTGGATCCAGACAGAAAATTTGTCACTTGAATCATGCTGAACAGCACCAGTAGGTGTGGGCAAGGCAGAAGAGGAAAGATTCAGTCAGGTTTTTCTTCAAGTCTGAAATATTAAAGATCAACCAAAAAGCTTGTAAATATTCCACTTGTGAACTGCAGGGATTCTGCTTAATGTGTTTTACTGATCTTCCTGTCATCTCTTCCAGGGGGAAATGTTAATATTCCACTTAGGAGCAGTATTTCTTTTGATCTCTGCCTGCACCCCTTGTTTGTTCCCTAAACCTTCTCTCTTTCTACCACAAACCACTTAGATAACTGGTGTTGCAGCAAAATAATCACCACTTTTGTTAGTTCCCTGATTCTCAGTGGTGCTGGTTTGTATTCTGGGATTTGATTGCAATACAGACATAGTAGATAAGTAAGTAAAAGGCAAAGCAACAGCAACAAGAAAAAAAGGAAATTGTATTTGATTAAAATCCATTTTACTGTGGCACCTTAACTGTAGCTAGTCGAGTGTGTATTTTTGGGGGAGAAGTGAGGGTATAGGTGAAGCTTAATGGATGAGCCTCCACTTGTTCAACTTGTGATGGGGCTTGATGGAAGAAATCAGTCTCATTGTGGCATGGACACACTGTTGGGAAAGAGGGAGCTCTAGCACTGGCTGTGGGAATACAGTGATTTGTGATTCCAGTAGCTTTGGCTGGTTAAAGGCCCTGCTCTGTAGATGGAGGCTTGTTGGTACTTTTGTTTTATGTCCCCACCTGTGCTGTGTGGTGTTGCGGTGACCTGCAAAAGCCAGAGCAGCCCGAATTTCTGCGCAGTTTCGTGTTGCCACTTGTGCTGGCACGCGGGATGTTTGACAGGAGAGGTCCTGGCAGGACACCAGGGAACAAGAGCTGGCTTGTGAGCAGAGGTAATGGAGGGAAGGCACAGAGCTGGTGCAGCAGGGCCTCATGTCCAGGACAAAGAGTTCCAGTACTGGTTTTGAGCAGGGAAGCTCGTGTGTGTGGTATCTGCAAAGTCTTAGGCAACATAAAGTTGTTCCATGGGGATTTTCTTTATTGGCTTAAAATTTTAGGGTGTTTCTAAAAAGCTCTTAAGAAGACAGTTAATTTTGCTTCCGAGTCAGAAGGTTGTTCTTATGGAGCTTCCTCTCTCCAGCGCTGGCACCATTTCCCATTTCCTCTTCTTAAATTTCCCCTCACCGCATTACCAGTTGAGTTACGGTGGTGCAAGGAAAACCCAGATGAGATCAGGTGGTGTTCTGGGAAGTGCAGCCATGCCTTTCAGCAGGGAGATTGGTTTTCCAAAACTCACAAGGTGGGGAAGAGGGAAGGAACTGGGAAATGGACAAGAGAGCCCAACAGCTGTGATGATCAGTCCATGCTGACTTGCTGCATTGCACTTCCTACAACTCCAGTTACTTTTCAAAGAGAGAAGAGTTGCCCTTGTATTTGAGTTGGGGTAGGAGGGAGTGTTACTATGTGATGGTTTCTGTATTCCTACACTGTTTCCCCATGTATCTGCTTTTGGTTTCTCTTGGGTGCAGGATGAAATGGACTTCATGGACCAGATGTAGCTGTTGGGAATAACTGCATAGTCAACTAATCTTTAAAGTCTTGGGTGGGCTTGTGGGATCTGTGTAGGATGGCTGGGGGGATTGGGGGGTTCCACTGAAGGCTTCCTAAAGAAGGAGTTGCTTCTTTCTTTGTTTCTGTACATCCCCAGCAGAGCTTTTGGGATAATAACAGTTTGGGAAAGCAAAGGAACATAATGAAAGTTTGCCATCAAATTTGAAGATGAAAAAGTCTTGTTTCTTCCATGGATATAAGAGCAGAGGGATGGAAAGGTGGAGCTTTCTTTTGTGTAAAGTGCTTTCCCCATTCATGAAAAGGATCAACTGTTCTGTTGGGTTGGGGGGTGGTTGCCTGTCTTTCATTTCTTTTACATTGTTTTCTCATCTTCCTCTCCGATGAGTGCTGAAGGAAGTGCTGGTTTTCCTGGAGTCTCTGAGGAATGATGGATTATCGTCTGTTAAGGGACTGACATTCTAATTGAAATGGTGAATTTTGAGCATGCTGTGAGTGCACTTGTTCCTTGTGTGCTGTTACTCAGTGTCTATGGTGTACAAATGTTTGCTAGTGACAAAACTCATTTTCATGTTTATAGACTTAATGATTTGTTTTGGTAAAACTCCCTTATTTTTAGTCTCTTTGAAGCCAGTAGAAAAATTAATTTACTTTTAGAGTTGGTTACTTTTTTTAAGATTGCATTGTTTTCCTTCAAAGCCTGCAAGTAGCATTTTTCCTCATGTTTTCTGCCTACTCAACCATGCACAGCCAATCAGAATGTTTAGTCCTATTATAACTTGTATGGTAAATAAGCAGTTTATTCTATTCTCCATCAGTTCCTGCCTTAGCTGAGGACAGTATAAAATGGCTGAAGTGATTGGGCAGTGACTCTAAGAACAAGGAGTTTGTTATGTCCAGTCTCCTAACATGCACATGTGGGAGCAGGGAGGGTAGGAATGCACCTGCTCCTCCAAAGGAGCTCTAATCAAAGGGGCAGGTGTCCGTAACTGAAGGTGTATTTGTTAAGTTTGATGATAATAATAATCTTTATCGTAGCTTTTAATACAGTCGTAGAGTCATTAAAGTTTAAAAAAATCTCTAAGATTGAGTCCTGCTGTTCCCCCAGCACTGCCAAGCCCACCGCTGACCCGTGTCCCCAAGTGCCACATCTGCATGTCCTGTGAATCCCCCCAGGGGTGGTGACTCCATCCCTGCCCTGGGCAGCCTGTTCCGGTGCCTGACCGCCCTTCGAATGAAGAAATTTTCCCTAATATTCTCAATCCAGTATTCCCAATCCAAACCTCCCCTGGCAGAGCTTGAGGCCGTTCCCTCTCACCTGTCCCTGCTCCCTGGGAGCAGAGCCTGACCCCTCCCGCCCCCGCTGCACCTTCCTGTCAGGGAGCTGTGCAGAGCCAGAAGGTAGTAAGGATAAATAAGAAAGTAATAAGGATAAATAAGAAGGTAATAGGGATAAATAAGAGTAGCAGGACGCATGCAGAGACAATAGGGCGGATTGCAGAATAGGGCAGCTGTCCAGGTAAGCACCCCGTGTCCCCCCATGACCCTGAGATTAGCATTGGTGACAGGCAGGGGCATTATCTGTGATTCTGGGTTTGGTGCCTTTTGCATGTTCTGAGTTAATTAGTGGTTTCCGTGTGTGCCCATTGAATTGGCTGGCTGTAATTACTGTGGAGAGTGTACAGGTCTGTCAGGATTTCGGGAGGGCGGGTGGATGTTGTGCACACAGACCATGGCAGCAGGAAGCACTGGGTTTAGGT
Organism: Tichodroma muraria; assembly: GCA_013390105.1. NCBI lineage: Eukaryota > Metazoa > Chordata > Aves > Passeriformes > Sittidae > Tichodroma > Tichodroma muraria. The sequence goes on along the minus strand of WAAG01035014.1, from coordinate 3,814 downwards.
GGAGTTTTCTGCTGACTGCTTGGCACCAAAGCCTCACTTACCCCTGCCTTTCCCTCTCCCCTCATTTCACATGTGTTAATTGGCTTTAGCCAAGAGATGTTGCTGCTGAACTTGTTACAAGTGGAAGGCAATGTAAACCACGTTGTAGCATTGTACATATTCAGGCACTTAGTCTGAGATGATCTTCAGGAATGCATCACGACAACAGTAGCAAATGTGCTGGAGCTTTGAAGCTGTGGAAATCTGTCCTGGCTGTGGGCTTGGTGTCAGCAGTCTCCCTGCTCTTGGTGGCTTTCCATTCTCCACTGTCAGCTTTGTGAGGAAGCAAACTTGAAGCAGGAGGAGAAAGTAAGTGGAGACTGAAATTAATATTAAGCACTTCTAGATTGATTTCACTGACAGAATTGCTGCTTGGTTTCTGTGGGAGGAACATTTGCCAGAACCTTGCTAAATTCTCCCATAAAGGAGCTAGAGTATGTTAAGCAGAAACCCCACAGCATTTCACAGTTTATTCTGTTGTTTCAGTAGTGACTCATCTCCAGAATGATCCATCCTCCTCACTATGTATATGTGGGGGATAAAAACACTGACAAAGGTCTCAGAGCCATCTCAGAGCTATACAAAATGCAGTGTCCTGTTCAGTTACTAGTTAAAGCATCTTGGGTGTCGCAAGCCCTTAGGCAGTTTTGAGAGTTATCCTGGCAAAAGATGTTTGCAGTCAAACCTAGTTCGCTCTTTGTTAAACAGCCTGAAATTTTTAAAGGTGTGGAATGAGACAGAAGTGGTAGATATAGACAGAGGAAGAAGTGCTAGGTATGATTTTCTGAATGGACAGAACTGTTTTTGAAACCTCAGGGATTATTAGAACATCACTTTTTCCTTTCTGTGCATCACATTTTTGGCTAAATGACCTGAAAATTAAAGATCAGCATTCCAGTGTTTTTGTTAAATGCTTTGCTTCCTGAGGTTGCTGTTCATAAAGCTGAGGGCTATCATCTCGATTTTCCTTCTGCCCCTACTGGGCATCCTCAAAAGGCAGCAGTGAGTACAAAAACAGGAAAGGGGAGTGATAAAGTGTGGGAATCAAGGGAGTGCTGAGTTAGCAATGCCAGGAGGAAACAGCTCTAATGACAGCCTTGCTGCTGCTGAAAAATAAATGGAGGTGAACTGACTTAAAATACTTCTGAAAATGGAGTTCTTTTTCTTGTCACATTTTTCTGTGACTTTTTCTAACAATTTTTAATGCAATAAAGCAGAAAACACACCCTTTGTAGTGACTGGATGCTGGCATTAGTGTTTTAGCAAACACCTACACAGCATATATATGGACTAAATTATCTAAAGGGCTTGTTAGCATATCATCTGCATGCAGAAGAAAGTGATGATGGTGATGGATGCTGCTTAGAAATTGTGTGAAGGACTCTAGGACTCTGGCTCCTTCTTTGCTTTCCTTTTTCTTTTCATTGTTTTCTCCACAATAAGAATGTTCACTTCGTTTGAGGAGGTCTTTTTCTTTCTGTCATCATTTTTTGTTGTTGTTTTGAAGGCCTTGAGACATTTTCCCCTATTTTACCGTAGGAAAATTTTGTAAAGTATACAGCCAGTACTTTTGTGAAGTTGATAGAGCACGTGAAATAGTGGAGAGCAAAACCATCCACCAATGACAGTATTTGTTCTACAGAACAAGCTATTTCTGAGAAAAGTTGGGTAATGCTTGACTTGATTTTGTTTTGCTTCGGTTTCTTGGCTTCCAAATCAGTGTTGAAAAATACCTGCCAACTGTAATTATTTTACTGGAAGTTTAATGCAAGGTCTAATTTTACTGGAAGCCTGGAGGAAAGGAGGAGACAGAGCTGGAGAATGGCATCTGATCTGGAGCAATGGTGATGTCAGGCATATTTAAGATAAGTGAAGTTGCTGTTAATAAAATAAACACACAATGCTGCTTTTGGCCCACTATGGGCCATGGAGGTACTTGTGGCAAGCTGGTCACTTCACTACTGGACCAAAAGTCTTTGCTGATAGTTCTGCTTGTCTTTCACCAGACCCTCTTTGTGTATGTTTAGCTTTGAGCCTTTAAGCTTGTTGTGGTTGAAGCATGTGTGTGTTTGAAGTGCTTTGGCTGAAAAGAAAATCAGTACTATTTTGATAAGGAGATGGGAAGTATTAAATTGCTTAAAATGCTAACTTTTCTTGTTAGGGATTCAGGTTTTCTGTTAAAAACTCACTATTGTGCTGGTATTTCTCCATAAAGGAACCTTTGAAGCAAATTCAGCATTTTGAGATGGGTCTGCTAAAACCGTCCTTGTCCAGCTTTTCTCTTAAAAAGGACAGGAAGTAAAGAGAAGAGAGAAAAATGAGACTTTTCAGAGGGAATCAACATAAAGAGCAGGCTGTCTGGGGAGGATCCAGTTTCTTCCACATTATGTGATGCTCTGTGGTAGAGATTCCCAGATGTGCAGGCACTGACATGTAGCTGGTGTGGCACAGGTGAGTTACACCTGATGGCTTTGCACCCAGCTGAAACCCAGTGATTTATCTTTGGTCCCAAAAGGAGTGAGTTGAGAGGAAACATCTGTTGCTCTTAGAACTTGAGGGTTTTTGATACAGTCCTGGTCATCCCTCTGGAGCTCTCCTCCCTGTGCTCAGGGTGAGCTGTATTCATCTTGTGGGTCATTTGTTTATTCATTTATTTATTGAGTGAAAGATCAAGCCCCCTTTTCAGACCCCCCAAATCTTTCATTTAACTTTACTCAGCGGGTTATGTAGTGTACCACTGACTTCTGGTTTCTGCTACCCATCACAAAAGCATATGAGGGGTTTTAACTGCAGGACTGATGCATTTGTGAAATTGAGAGAGGTGGTGAAGGATTGGTGGTTCAGCTGTGCTTTGTGGGAAGCATTTACAGAGCACAAAGGTTGTGGCAGGAGCAGTTAACATCGCCTTTTAATAATTTAGGCAAAGTGTTTGGGAAGAGCACAGTGGGAAACTATTTTCATGTTGTTCTTAAAGGGAAAATAATCTGTCCTGTGAGTATTGGGCAGGACAGTGACAGTGCTGGGCACAATTCAGTTTTGTAGCTCACTGTGAAAATGAAGAATAATGAAGGGGAAAGATGAAGGGAAAGGACACTGTCCTCCCTCACCCACTTTTTCTTCAGGGAAAAAAAACCCAGACTGATAGATTTTCTCAATTTACTCATTGAGAATGAACTTGTAAAGGTGTTTATAAACCACAGGGTTTATGTGATTTGTCTGGTTAAGCAAATCAGCAGGATCTTCTTAGGCAAGAAGCCAGGGAGAGTACTGCTGTCTCTTTTAAATTTCAGTTAGAACCTTAAAATTAGAGGTTGCTACAAGTCCCTCCAGCATGTTTCATATAATTTGATATTTACACACTGAAAGCCTGTCTAGACTCTTCCCAGTTGTGTATATTATGTACAGTGTCAATCACTGTGTGTCTCTCCTTGTCAGTTTGCGTGTGTGAGATTCATCCTGGTCTGTCTTCATCTCCCTTTTCCCCATAAAACTCCCCCCAGAATACTTACACCCTTTTTCCCATAAAACTGCTCCTGTCAGGAGCCCAGCAGTGTCCTGATCATTGGTTCAGTCTATGAGTGTGGAGTGTTTTAGCTGATGCTACAGGCTTGCTGCAGAGAGCTCAGCTGACTGGATCTGCATCTGGAAACCATCTGGCATGGCTTAACAGATGTTGGGGGAATGGGAGAAGAATCAGAGAAAGGTAGAACCTGTGGGTTGAGATAAGAATTGAATTAAGCGATAATAATATCTTTATTATTATTATTGTTATTAT
>WAAG01035012.1:27963-42808 GCA_013390105.1 Tichodroma muraria | reverse complement strand
AATTAAAAAGAGAAAAAAAAAAAAAAAAGTGTAAAGGCTCCAGTCTGGCCTAAGACTTCTCCTTATCCTGACCATATAATTATACATTTCCTTTTCCTGTAGGCTGTGTTCATACATGGTGTGAGATGTGTACAGGAACAGTCACACAGAAGAGTGCCAGTAACATCTGGGTTTGAACTTGCAACTGACTGCAAACAAAAATAAATAACTTTTAACCCATTAGTGCCCAGATGGATCCATTTACCCTCACTTGATTTTTTCATCCTCTGCTTTTTAAAATTCTAGTTGTTAATATTTACTCCATTTATTCCACAACATGAACACACATAAGTTCATTTTTACTTCCATTTATAGTTACAACACTGAACACTAAAGAAATAACCTTTGTGCTAAAGCATTTAATGCCATCATATCTTCTCTTTTCTGTGAGACTGATAATGTTTGTTGACATGCTTTTGTCCAAATTCTACATGACCAGTGACTTTTATCTAAATACTAAAAATTGTGTCAGAGCATAGAAAAAATTTACAATTTTGCACTTTCAGTGACTTTTCTAACCAGTGCATCTTTAATATTTCCAATATTTCTCTTGCTTTTTTATTTTAATGGTATAAAATCATTTGAATGTATTTGGTTGTGGAAACATAGAATTTTTAAATTGATGTGTGGTATGAAAAGTTGTATCTTCACAGTGCAGATTCAAAAATCTACTTGCACCTTTTCTCTGTGAATAGCAGACAAAAATAAACCACTTTGGCAGGGATTTTGAGCAAGTCACTGCCTGTTTTGACCCACCTATGGCCCTTCTCTTGGAATTGCCTTCCCTGGACTGCCTGCCTTGAGCTACATAGTAAGTAATTAACTGGAAAGAGCCAATTACCAGATCTTGATTATTCTGCAGCCCTCGCTCTGGTCTACAGGAGATGGGAGCAAATGGCATTTCCCAGCCACACACAGGCAAGCCCAGCCTCCCAACCAGGCGTTAAGTAGGNCATGCAAGCACATCCTCCCAACCAGGTGTTAAGTAGGAACTTTGATTCCATATAATTTTCTCAGCTCAGTTCACAATGACTTAAATGACTTTTCTAAAAAAATAAATAAATTCTCTTCCCTACCTACAAAAGCAAACAAAATTTCTGAAGTGCAAGAGCCCTTAGTGGAGAAAGGTACAAATGATGCAACTCAGTTTATCAGTCTAATCCACACCACGTGAAATCTGATGGATTATATGTGATGGTTCAACAGGGGATATCTCTTGTAGCTATTTGCTCACGAGCTTTCCACCAGCCAATAAGTATTTGTCTTAATTGACAGTGTGCAATCCTCGAACAGCTGAACCTTCCTCTTTCAATGAATGAATTCTATTGATAAACCCTCTGTTAAGATCTTAAGAGTAAATCCAGAAATTACACATTAGAGGAATATGGAGATAAACAGCACCCTACCCCAAAATAAAATTTTGCAAAGCACACAAAAGCAAGTGGCATGCATCTCTGTTCAAAAGCTATGGATTTTAACATTAATTACCTCTTCTTTCAAGCTTTAATTTAGGGACAATTACATTGGGGTCTTCATGGCAAAAATATACAGATACAGAAACAAGAGCAGGTTGTACATGGAGATGATAGAGGCAATGAATACTTGTAATGAGGTCTGTATCAAAAAGAAAACCACTCAGCCTTCCACCCAAAAATACAAACAGAAGGAAAATGCACAACTCACAAGTCTGCTCTGAGCAGTGCCAGACTGGCCACCCAGGAGAGTACAGGAATTGCGACGAACACCACAGCTAAAAGTCTCACTACCAAGAGAATATAACATTTTCATAGGGTCTAATTCAGAAAATACTTCCCCCCACACACCCCTCCTCCCCTCCCCACTGTCTCTGGAGCATCCCACTAATCCCATCACCCCTTCAGGAATAAGAGCTTTCAAGCTCTTCTTTCCTTCTCAGAAGACAACTACAGCAACAAACTTCTCAGCTATCATAAGAAAAGCTATTCAGAAAGACAAATGGAGTTAAACCCTGAGTACAGATAAAATTTTATTAAATACTCAGTTATAGACCAGTCTTTACGGGTTTACATACAAATATTTTAAAAACTAGCAGAAGTTACCCACAGATTAATGATTGGCAAGATCTCCTATATAATGTCCATGTCTCAGAAAGAGTAGTAGTACATTAATTACTAATATTTATAGAATGTGAACTTTAAATCATGCTAGTGTAATTACATTTTTTGTTTAAACTATTTTTCTTAAAAAAAAAAATAATTAAAATCCAACTTTCGGTATCTTATTGGTGGGGATCTTTAAATATCACTGTAAAATTTTGAGTAGATGAACAAAAAGTCTATGAGAAACAACCCCTCTGACCAATGCCTTATCAGGAAAGATTTTGTGTGTTTATACTCTCTCATCTGTGAATTATATTTAAGTTTTAAAATCAGAAAATGGACCCTCTTCTTGGCCTTAATTGTTACACATTTTTAGCTATAAAATCTTTGTGATATTTTCATTATCGCCTGTCTAATATCATCTCGCCTATGTAGCTTTGTAATGCAGCACTGTCTATAGCCTCTGTGCCTTGGGGAAGGATTTTTCATTTCATATTGTTTGTTCAGACTTTAATGAGATTCTTAAAAGAGTAATCCCTTGGATTGTAATAGAATCCCACCATAGATCAATGGCTAGTAGGAAGTGTTTTGACATGACTGCTTTTGCAGAGAGGGAAATTTATGTTCACAGAAGTAGACTAGATAATGAAAGGTGGAAGGAAAAGAAAAGAGAATGAAGTAGCAAGAGACACTCAGATTATATTAAGTACATAACATCAGAAGATAACAAAAAAAGGAAAAAAAAACCCCACAAATATATTACTAAGAGTCATGTTTCAAAATAAAATTGCATTTTCCTCCTTCTGTTTCAAGAGGACTCTTTTCCCTCTTTTCCAAAATTACTGATAATGACAACTAGAACATACAGGATTCCACAAAACAAAAATGGGCAAATTAGCTTGAAAATCTGTTAATGAGGATTGTACTGGTGTCTAGGATAATAAAATTTAATTTTAAAAACCAGTGACAGTTTTTTACCATCTTCTCTGAAACAGATGATTCCTCTTGTAAGAATGCCATGCTATGACCAGAAACAGAAAACACTTCATATAGAGCAAATCTCTGTATCAAAGGAAAATAATTACTTGGCTCCCCTCAATATACTTTTTTGCCATGTTTATTTTTAGACATGCTTTTGAAAATTTAGGTATCTTTTGAGGAAACAATTAGCAGGATGCTGATAAATTTTTTTTTATATATATATATATACACACACCAAATTACATTATTTTATGCATTTATTAGTATAAAACATTTAATTTGGAAAAACAATGAAAACTGTCCAAACTTTCAGGCCACCTGTGGATTCAGCAAGACTTGGCAGGACAACAGAAACCACCAATATAAACGTTAACTGCTGTGATCAGCCCTGTGTTTAATGTCTCATGGTACTCTNATTATATAATATTATATTATAATATATTAGTATATATTTGATATTTATATTATTAATTGAAAGCTTTTTTTATTCTACTCTTACTTATCTTGGTTTTAGCAATTATTATTAGGTATCTATAATAATATACAATATTATTTTATGTCAATACTAATACATAATGTTATGACAGGAAGACTTATAAATCATTGAAGGAATAGAAGACATCCAGTTTCCCCCTCTTTTCATTACTCAAGTAATGTAATACTGTTATTTGCTCTTCTCTCTATTAACATCCAAAGTTGAGAGCTCCTCAGTTTACCAAAGTGGCAAGATAGATTATTAATTTAACTGAGATAAGCTTAATTTCTGAACCACAGATTTACTGAAGTAATTAAACTGCTCCAATGTATCAGGAAGATATGTGGGCACATTAACTCACACACTGTGCATGATTTAGAAGATTGCACGTGAATACACCTTTACTTCATTGATTTTAAAATGGTTTGGAGCGGACAGCTCATGGCAATATCCATATCAGGCGTGGATTTTAGCCTCCAAAATGCCTCAAACGTGACACAGCAGCATCAAGTGCTCCCAGCCAGAGACAGGCCTGGAGTTATTATGAACTAGCTGGTAATGGTAACTAGGCACTGATCAGCGCCTGCTTGATACCAGCTCAGCCTTCACTGCCCTCCCAGCCAAGCTACGAACTGCAAACAGGGGGAAAGGGGAAGGCACCAAAGAGTCAGAGGTGGTTCAGCGGTGGGGTCACTCTTTAAAAACACCCGCGGCCAGCTCCTCTGGGCTGCGGATGAAGCGCGCCACAGACGCTGAGGTTCCAGAGCTGGCAGAGTGCAGAGGCAGCCCCGCAGCAGGAGGAGGCTTTAGCAGAGCCCTGAGCAGATGCCTGGGCCAGGTCAGCAGCGCAGCTGCTCCTGGCAAGGCTTCAGCTGACTCCCGGGAGCCCCGGGCTCCTATTAGCCTCCACTTAATCCCAGGCAAAACCTGGCCCTGCAAGGCGATGCACCTGAGCTAATAAGCTCCTTCTGGATCCAAAACACAGAGGGAACAGGGGGACGAGCCAGCCTGGGTCCTGCTGGCATGGAAAGGAGCCAGCACTAATAAGCTGGGCCCATATGACAGCTTTCATGCTGGGCTGCACTGCACATCCCAACAGTGTGGGTATTTTAAAGGTTTTTTCCATTATCCACTGTTTTCTTGCTGACTGCCTGGCATGCCACCACATTAGTCTGGCCCTAAAACAGCAAGCTGCGAGGGAAAAATATGTAAAGGTCTCCAACACATACAATTTGGCTGCTCCTGGCATTAAGGAAGAAAGATTTGGACATTAAAAAAAGGNTCTGTATCAAAGGAAAATAATTACTTGGCTCCCCTCAATATACTTTTTTGCCATGTTTATTTTTAGACATGCTTTTGAAAATTTAGGTATCTTTTGAGGAAACAATTAGCAGGATGCTGATAAAATTTTTTTTATATATATATATATACACACACCAAATTACATTATTTTATGCATTTATTAGTATAAAACATTTAATTTGGAAAAACAATGAAAACTGTCCAAACTTTCAGGCCACCTGTGGATTCAGCAAGACTTGGCAGGACAACAGAAACCACCAATATAAACGTTAACTGCTGTGATCAGCCCTGTGTTTAATGTCTCATGGTACTCTCAAAAGTACAGAAAGCAGAGAAAAATGAGCAAATCACTCTTAAAGTTAATGTTCCCTAAAGGCAAGAGGAAAATGGTATCTGGAAGAGAAGCTGGGGAGAGTAAAAATACTGTTTTTACTTCTGCTGTTTGTACTTCTTAACTGGTAAGTTCCAGCTGATATTCATAGTGCTTTATAAGAACNACTGAAGTAATTAAACTGCTCCAATGTATCAGGAAGATATGTGGGCACATTAACTCACACACTGTGCATGATTTAGAAGATTGCACGTGAATACACCTTTACTTCATTGATTTTAAAATGGTTTGGAGCGGACAGCTCATGGCAATATCCATATCAGGCGTGGATTTTAGCCTCCAAAATGCCTCAAACGTGACACAGCAGCATCAAGTGCTCCCAGCCAGAGACAGGCCTGGAGTTATTATGAACTAGCTGGTAATGGTAACTAGGCACTGATCAGCGCCTGCTTGATACCAGCTCAGCCTTCACTGCCCTCCCAGCCAAGCTACGAACTGCAAACAGGGGGAAAGGGGAAGGCACCAAAGAGTCAGAGGTGGTTCAGCGGTGGGGTCACTCTTTAAAAACACCCGCGGCCAGCTCCTCTGGGCTGCGGATGAAGCGCGCCACAGACGCTGAGGTTCCAGAGCTGGCAGAGTGCAGAGGCAGCCCCGCAGCAGGAGGAGGCTTTAGCAGAGCCCTGAGCAGATGCCTGGGCCAGGTCAGCAGCGCAGCTGCTCCTGGCAAGGCTTCAGCTGACTCCCGGGAGCCCCGGGCTCCTATTAGCCTCCACTTAATCCCAGGCAAAACCTGGCCCTGCAAGGCGATGCACCTGAGCTAATAAGCTCCTTCTGGATCCAAAACACAGAGGGAACAGGGGGACGAGCCAGCCTGGGTCCTGCTGGCATGGAAAGGAGCCAGCACTAATAAGCTGGGCCCATATGACAGCTTTCATGCTGGGCTGCACTGCACATCCCAACAGTGTGGGTATTTTAAAGGTTTTTTCCATTATCCACTGTTTTCTTGCTGACTGCCTGGCATGCCACCACATTAGTCTGGCCCTAAAACAGCAAGCTGCGAGGGAAAAATATGTAAAGGTCTCCAACACATACAATTTGGCTGCTCCTGGCATTAAGGAAGAAAGATTTGGACATTAAAAAAAGGTGAAAAAGGTGCTTTTTTTTTTTTCTGTGATTGCATATTAGAGCATTTTAGAAGTTGCTTCTGCCTGTAGCATGCGTTTAATACCATTTTAAAAATAAAATGTGTAATACTCCAGTGTTTGAAAAATATGAATGGCATTTTCATTTTATGTTGTGCTTAAAGTAATCCCTACATTAAATGAGTTTATGTAAAATATTCTCTGGTGAATTAAAAACTTTCCTGTGAGAAAATATAGATTTTATTGAAAATGTATCACAATCCTCTTATTTCTGAGATTATAAAAGGCTTTAAAACCTGTCACAACTTCTGTGTTTTTATTTTTTTTTTACTTTGGGGGAAATATAATGTATTTCCTTTACTGGAGTACAAATCTTGAAGTAAGTGCACAAGATATGCCAACTCATCTTTTAAATCTTATAAGCCTCTATTTGAGCTATAAACTTTTTGTTTGTTTGTTTTATGGTGAAGTTTATCTAATTAATGACTGGAAATCCAACTATTCTTACAATAGATTTTGGAACATATATATTGCTTTTGTAAGTCACATGCAGCTGAGTTCAAATTTATAATCTTTCCCCAATATGAAATTATTGTACTGCATGCCTCAATGCTCTACACTCCTATTTTCATCATGGGGTGGGGCTTTGGTAACAAACAAGACTAAATGGTCTCAAGTTATGCTAAAGAAAACCTAGACTGGGCATTATGAAAAATTTCTTCACCAGAAAGGTTGTTAAGAATTGGAATAGGCTGCCAAGGGATGGGGGTGAGTCCTGAGTTCCTAAATACCATTCCTGAAGGTATTTAAAGATGTATAAATGTGTTACTTACAGACATGGTTTATTGGTGGACACAACAATGCTGGGTTAATGGTTGCCTCAATGATCTTAAGGGTCTTTGTCACCCCAAGTGATTCTATGGTTCTGTAATTCCCTCTTTTGAAAAGAGACTAATGCAATCTAAAAATAAATCCCTGTAGAGAAGTATTATAGAAATGTATAGCACATGCAATATCCATTTTTAAAGGTCTCCCTTTCATGAATCACAAACTTGAATCTAAAATTCAATAAAATTGAACTCTTAAGGGTTAAAAAACAACAGTTGTATTTTCTCTCCCTTGAGTGTTGGAAAGTAATATCAACTTATAAACTGCTGAAGAAAATACGACCATCTAAGTGCAAAAACTGAAATGTTGGTGTGCTGTAAACAACTCAGTTCTGCAGAAGACCAAGGAAGTAGATGAGGAATGAGAGCAAACCTTGCAGATTCCAGCCCTCTGTTAGCATGTTTCTTATTCTAAAGTAATTTCATTAATACACTTATAAGTACGTCCACTCAGCCTTCAACAAGCAATTTTGATACACAAAGAAAACCCAACTTAAAAGTCAAGAAATAATCCCAGGTAGGTTTATGTAAACTCTCCTTTCTGCCACAAGGTCTTCCTGAGTTAAATAAAATTCAGAAAATCTTAAAGCCAGGGGAGACAATTGCAGTCTACACAGACAGTACCACAGAATACACAGAACAATTGTTATAAAAGGGATATTTTGTCCCCTTCCTTGATAAACTGTGAGTATGGAGTTTTCTTAGACTGCAGTTGAATAAATTCCATTCCTAAAACATGCTGTAACTCTGTTCTGTCACCTTTCCAATTTCTTAAGACTTTTAAGAGTAGATACTGAAAAATAGGTATATTATGATATTGACTGCTTTAGCAGTTACCTGCAAAATCAACACCACCTTCCTAATTTCCATCTACCAGCCTTCAGCTTGTATATCATATAATTAAAGCTGTGTCAGAGGCTCACAGTAGGTTATCCAGCAGAACAGTAAAAATCTGCTGCATTGGATGAGACTTTTGATGGAACTCCAAGGTGCTGAGTAACCCAGAAAGGAAAGGATAAACTACTCGGGTATCTGAGAAATTTGTTTCCTTTATTGTCATCTATACCCTTCAATGACAAGGCTTTTTTTTCTTAGTAAATCTTACAGCAAAATGCCAAAATCAAAACTTTAGATTTCTACTCCAGTCTTCTGTCTCTTTCCTCCCAAACCCCTTTCAGCTGTCCTTGAGATGGTTCACACTAAAACAGCACCACGTCAGCATCACTTCTCCTAACTCTGCTGTTGTGAAAACAAATTTCAAAGTCACATCTGGTACCAGAGGGCTTGCCCAGAGCTGTGGAGCATCTGCCCAGCTCAGGTTCCTGCAGGACAGTTCTAACGCAGCCTTCAAACCTGCGCACTTGCAGACCACCACAGCTTGCTGGGGATGAATTCCCAGTGCTTGGGTCTCAATCTTTTGTCCTCAGAGGTGTGTGGATAGATTGCTCCACTGAGATTTGAGGCCGAGCAAATTTCACATTATCCTGGGGTTTCAGCAGCAGGAAAAACCTGTTAATGGAAATAACTGATGACAAACCACAAGGGCCACGTGGCCCATCAGTGATTCGATTTTCAGGACGTGTTACTAAAGTTTCAAGATTATTTTGCCTTGATAGACCAGCCCAAGCCTTCAATCTTTGTCATCACCACAAATACGTCAAGTTTTCCATCCTCTACAGCCATTTCTTAGAATTTTAATTCTCATTTTGGTCTACCCCATTTTCTAGACACCTTTATCATCGGTAAGTACTTGTAATTCAGGCTATTTAAGAAACACAATTATTACATCAGTGGCTCTGAAGTATCTATCTCTGCCAGAAATAAATGCATGGTAAAAGACCTTGGCTCACACTTCACTGAAAATTAGCTGCGTGATACTCCATCCTTCTCAGTCCAGCCAGCTTTGGTTTCAGTGCTATACGTGTTTCTGGCTAAGCTAGAATGCCACTAGGCTATGGGAAACAACCTTGTGACATGAAACATGGTGTTTAAGAAGTAACAAACCCTACATAGCATAAAAAAAAAAAAGAAATATGAAAAAAATTACCACCACTTTATGATTTGCTGAAAGTAGACACAGACAAACCATGAAAATACATACTTTTACATGCCATGTAAAACAATATTATTGTATAATTAGGAGGAAAAAACCTAACTTTCAATTGCAGCATATTATATGTGGGAGACTACTGACTGTAAATCCCTGCAGGGAGGGATTTGTAAAATTCCCATTACAGTCCATGGTGTACTGCTGTTCACACAGAGAGGGATTTCCTAGAGCTGACATAAAACTATACTTACCTTTGGCTGCCACTGGGGTAAGTGCTAATTCAACATAAGTGATGGTTTTATTTGTTTGTTCTGTTTGCCAGAAAGGTACAGGCACACCGGTTACACTGTGAAACATGGGAACTGTGCTTCACTTTTATGCACAACTCAAGGGGACATTAAAGGTCATCTAGTTCCACTGGAAGATAAAGACATAAAATAACAGTTTTAGTGCTCACTGGGAAAAGCTTCAGAACCAGTTCAGATGACAATGAAGACCTAGCCACCAGTTTCTGTTCTAAAAGATCTTATTAATATGATAATTTGCGGTATACAAAATGATTTTTGATACATCAGAAAAGGATGAGTGCACAACACTGAAATCACAAGTTAAATTCACTATGGCCTGGTCACGTATTTTCCTGTCACCAGTCGCAGGACATTTGAATTTGCCACAAATACAAAAAGGCAAGAAAACACTTTAATAAATTGCATTTGCATTAGTTCAGTGCCTGGAAAACAGGCTACTCTGGCAATGTGACCAGTGACATCCAGGTGACAGAGGTGAGGGTAATACAAGGATCTCTGCAGACTGCAACGACAGCGATGGCACATAAAATAGAGCAAAACAGAAAAATGGATCCATCAAGGCAACAGAGCCTCTTCCACAAATCAGCCTGCTAATAAAGAAGTTGAGAAAGCTCAGAGTAAGTTCATGCTCTGTCCACGTTGATTAGCACGCTGACCTTCTCAGCCATGATTGTCAATGCAAAACTAACGAGTCACCAAGGTCAACAATTTCACATATGCACAGCAACTGCACTATCATTCGTAGCATTTGTTTCCCGACATAGGAAAACGTTAAACTATCCTGTAATGTGAGAGCTGCAGAACTGTAGGAAGCAAAATTACCAAAAAACAAAAACAAAAACAAAACCAGTTGTTTTCAAAGCCTCGAACAAGCAAACAATTGTTGCATTTTGATTATACAACAATAAACTGGTGATTCAATTTATTCCATATATAGGTTTCAAAAGAGTTTGATATTAAAAATAAAGAATAATTAATATAAATGAAGCAGCAATTACTCTTTTCTGCCTTTCACGTTTACCATAGCAATCTATTATGAGAGCTGTCAGTGAAAAATAATAAATATAATCTCACTTCATTTTGCTGATCAACAGCAATCAGTTAATGGGTTATCATATGAGATACAATCGATAGAACAGGAAATTTAAAGAGAGATGTTTATTGCTACTGAGTACTTCTATTGATATTTTAAATTTATAATTAGAATAACAACTCATTTGCCTTTCATCATGAAAGCAGAAAGCTTCAGTCCTTGCTTTTAGACTTCCAGATGTAAAAAACCCATAATTTTGTTGTGACAGAACTTGTAGGAAGACCAGTTTACCCACCTACTTTAACACAACAAAATACTCCAAAATACTACCCTTTAAAATGTGTTCAAATTAAAAAATAGAGATATTTCAACAGTGTCAAGCAAAGAAATAAAATGCCAAGCACTAAATAAAAAAAAAAAAAAAAAGAATTCTCATACTGTCCATGCAGCAAGGATTTCAATAGGAATTTTACATTATTCTACATACAGTGGACTTTATTCAGGAAGATATTTATGCATATTTCTAATCTTATTAAAGGCTTACTCACTGATGAGCTCATTGTATTTCAAGATGTGCTTTTCCTCCTGTCATGATTCCTTTTGAGTTGTACTTCATAGATAAAATATAAAAATTACAGTATAAGTAGCCTAATAGGATGCTCCATCTGTGACATTGACATAAGGTGTTTCAGAAGATATAAGAAAGTCTCAAGGGGAGATTTCTTCCCAACTCCAGGCACCTTAGCAGATGTCATTCTCTTCAAAAAAAATTGAAGCCAAATTATCTCATTTTTGAAATTTAACGTGTTCTTGTCTGTTTCATTTTCCTTTCAAAATTATTCTTTTTGAATACTGCTATGAAGTTGATCAAGTTTAAAATCTATTTGCTATAACTACTACATTTAAAATGTAAAAGTAAACCCAAACAAAACCACAACCCCAAAAGAATTCATAAGATCAGGATTTAAGAACAGCAGAAAGGAAAAGAAAGAATCTACATTTTTGTGATCTTTCTGGGAGAGATGGGTCTTGGCCTCCCTGAGGAGTATAAAGAGTTATCATAAATAAGAGTGGGAGAACGCTGTAGAAATTTTGTAATTTATTGAAATGGCATTACATAGGCAGCAATCAGCGGAAAAAACCCCTTAGTATTATTGAAAATAAAACTCAGATAATGAAAGCTAAAGATTAAAAATGTACTCTAATTTTTTGTTGTACTTTTTAGACAACATCTTGAAAAATTCTGTTGTTTACAGAACTCTGACAGCTTCTGCACTCCTTCACTCTGTAAATACAGGTGAGTGAAATTCAAATTTTTTGTACAACTAGACCACCTGTAAACATCAAAATGTTTAAAATACCCTAAATTCTATAGCAACCTCTGCATTACACACTACAAATCGTACTTTTAAATATCATTCAACTGGATGTATCAAGAAGATTTTCCTAAAACTGTACATGGCCCAAAAACCATAGAAGTGTATTTCTTGTCTCATCTACTACCATGTAAGTTTAGATATAATTTTCTACCGGGTCTAAATGTGGTTTCCCATACTAGTTCCAGTCTGGCTCGACTTTTGGGAGGCATTTAGGAATGACCTATGGAAATACCACACTAAAAGGAGGTGTGCTTTACAGGACCCCAGGAGGAATTACCAATCACACAAAAATTAGACGAGCCCTAGCGATAGGAAGCACACAGTGTAGAAGAGCTGCAGTGAAATGAGCCAGGGCACATAAAACATCTGCCTGTGGAAGCTGTGATACCTCCCAAGCCCTGCCTGCGAGCCCACTCAAAGAACTTGAGCAAAGACGAGCACGAGAAGTTATTCATTCTCATTTGACCTACTTCATCTTCTAATTAGCATTTGGTAATTGGCTGGAAAAAGTCCAATTTCTTGCCCAGTAGATGCTTCTTCAGGTATGCTGTCTGCTTTGGGTTAACGCCTGGGAATATGGCAATCTGTACTATGTGATTTAGGAATACAAATCTCACTGTAATTAGGTGGAATCCAAGTACCTAACAGTTAGGGATTTTTGATCAGTCTGAATGTTATGCCACATTGCAAAGGATGACATGAAAAAGCTGCCAGTGTAACTCCAAAGAAGGATCAGTAAACAAAGGAGATCTTGCCCTCTCTTTCTGCATTTCAGAAGCAATAAATCATGAAACCTGAAAGATTCAGTAAAAGTTTTATAGAGAGGGGAAAGAAGAGAACATAAGTGCACTTAAAACCAATTGTAAATTAAGTACTTTTAAGAATAAGTTTTAACTTCAGGTAAAACAGCAAGAATATACTGAACAAAAAACCAAAAACCAAACCAAAACCAACAAAGATAACGGAGAGGGAAAATCTAGATAATACCACAAAACTACTTGACTGGCAACAAAAGTCAAGCCACCCTTATGCTTTTTTTGTAAACAAAGTAATCATTTACCAAACTGCCAAATGAACTCCAACATTCTGCTCTGCAAATAACAATCTGAAGGAGCATCCCCAGGCATGCCATTAAATCTAAAAAAGCTCCAGTTGAATAAAGCCTTATCTGACCCCGGACAGTCAGTTCAGCTAAGGAAATAACAATACAAAATACATGCAAATATCTATTCTGACACATTTTTTTGAAGGTGGGTGATAGTTCTGATTTTTTTTTCCCCCCACAAAAAGCACCCCAGTGTTTAGTCATGATGAATATTGTAGGGCACCCCAAGAATCTTTATAGCAATGATTCAATCTCAAGGAGAAACTGGTGACTAAGAGCAGTGTGGATGCTGCATCCCTTTAACTGAATCGAGGTAGGCAGCATCAGCTGGTAAACAAGTAATTATATTTTCACACTGAGAAGAAGTAAAATTCTGAAAAGTCAAATAACAAGTGGACTGCAATTTCAGTGGTACCAGTCATGAAGTTTGAATTTCAGGGAAGGTTGATTTGATAATGGAAGGGAAACTGCATCCTTCCAGTTTCATTAAAAACTGTAAAGAAAAGCCTTTCTGCAGATAGAGAAGTGTTTTCTGCTGAATCTTATCTACTGCAAAGTTCTTATTAAGGATGAGGATTTGAGGTCAATCCTCTAGTTTCAGGAAGTTAATCGAGTGATTAAGCTTTGACTAAAAATTTCAGGGATAAAGTTCTTCCAACTGAGCTTAACCTCAGCATGTGTGGTGAAATTAAAACTTACTAAATCCTCACTTGCCAGGAAGACTTGTGTTTGAAACAAAACTGATGAGTTGTTGCTGCCATCCCAACCTTGCACCGTATATAATTAACACAATGACAGGTTAATCACATTCAATTGCTTCTCCTGTTCTCAGTGGCTGTTATACAATATTTGAGAAAATAAAAGCAAATTTGGAACTTGCTCCTGCAAGTACAAACGTAAATAGTCAGCTCAGTTCTATTTTCTCTACAGAGTTTAATACATGTGTATTGACCTACCCATATGCATCGACTTGAAACCAAGGCCACTAATTAGATGCTAAATGTGCCAGGAAATTTGAGTTTCAGTCATGGGTTCTGCCAAAAATGTGTGATGCACTTTAAAACCTTTGCCTGAAAGATACTGAGTGAGCACAAAAAAATAATACTGGGTTCCCTATAACATCAGCTAATCAAAATTTCAGGAAAAAAAAAAAAAAAAAAAAGTGAGAACGTGGAAGAATTTACCAAAGCGTAAAACCAAAAGGTTCCTTACATATCCTTCTATCCTTCAGACATTTTTTTGTCATTTTCTCAGAAAAATATTCAAGTACACTCCCAACATTACTTAGTTATAATCACACTACCTGCAAAGAGAGTTATAAATGTTAGGTGTTCACACTGTGACCCGTAACAACTGGTGTTACTGTGGTTCAAAGCAGCGAGTGGGGAAAAGTGGTTTTGTCCCACAGGGACAGCCACAAGCCAGGCTGTTCAAAGTGAGTCACTTCACACACACAGTTCAAATTTTGATATATGAGCAGATTTTAGAAAAAAACTTTCCAATTACATAGACATTGAAAAATGATAAAAACTATGATAAAAATCCTTCTGCTTTTGAAAAACAAAAAAAAAACCCAAACAACAAAACTGTAAAGGAAACTTCCCACTGTGACCATTCAGAAGACTGTCTGACAGCCACGCTCCCGATGTCACAGATTTTCTCAGTGGTGGCCCCAGTGACGTGGCAGGTTCCCATTGGACTCCACACTCGCCCAGTCTGGCCCGCTTTCCTCACC
>WAAG01035012.1:15864-27940 GCA_013390105.1 Tichodroma muraria | reverse complement strand
CAGCTCGATCCCAGGTTTCCCAAAGCAGTCTCAAACGGCTCATTCCATAAAGTTGCAGTAAGAGAGAAACAGCCTGAGCTAGTTCCTCTGAGGAGAGTTCCCAAAGGAACCCTGTAGCTTTTATCCCCTCATAGTCCAAGCATGCCAAGATCTCTCTCTTTTTCCCAAGTTCCCCCCTCCCGCTCTGTCTCCCAGTGTCCATCCACTTGCCAGGTGACACCCATCTTCGTGCCCTCTGTTAACAAGGCCTTTTCTCTTGGGCTCCCATACCCAGAGCTCAAGCTGCACCTCAATCTGCAGTTTACAAATCAAGTTACCAGCACCAAATATATTCCTCAGCAAAAACAAATACCCAAAACATGTCTGAAGGCTCCTTGATCACAAATAAAGCTTATGTAGAGCAGGTTGAAGACACAGTTCAACTGCACTGTTGCAGTCATGTTTGCCTGAATCTGTACAAGCTGGAAGTACTGAGCAGAACCAAACAAGACCTTTGTTTTTTCTCTTTTCCCCTTATAACTTTTAACACAAAGAGCAGATGGATGAGCTGTTCTGTGCAATGTCTTATACACACAGTTGCTGAAGTTTCTGTGGATTGCAGGCACTGAGTGTGTGCCTTCCTGCCAATTCAAGTTCAACTCCCACACGAGTTCTGCAGGAGTGGTCAGGCCACAGCGTGATGCCATCTTCCAGTGCTCTGAAAAGCCAGCAAGCCCTGCTGCCAGCAAGGCTACTTAGTTCAGGTTGTACACCCATAATTTTGTCTGAAGATAAAATGTCTGAAGCTACAATGCCTTCAACTCCAAAGCTGTCTCGCAGTGTGCACGATTACTATATTAAGCTGTCCCCCTGTACAATCCCTGAGCCTCTTGGCATAGTTCCTGGCTGTGACATCTGCCTATTAATATTCGTCAGGAAAGCAGTCCAAATGTAAAACTGTTTTAGGCCTCCAAGACCAATCTAGACCTTATTTCTAATAATACACAAGAACTTTTGTTCTACATCTACTTTAGATTCAGTGTGAAAGAAAACACAATACGTATAAAACGCAGTACAGCTTTACCTAGTAGCATAAAGGAAATATGGATCTGGGAAAAGAACAAAACACAAACACACAAAATTATCCCCTTGCCACTTAAAAAACCAAAAGAACAATTATTCTCGCATGGCATTTCTTACTGTTCTAGCTCACTTCTCACTTCTGATTTATAATTTTCCTATAAATCAGTGCATCTCAAAGTCATCTCAGAGCTTCAAACTTTTCTTAGCATGAAATCTTCCACCCCTGCATCCCTCTTGCTGACAGTTTCCTGCGACTGTCAGGAGTCTTTCCCATATTCCCATGATCTCTGTCTCTGCATTTCTTTCTCTGCCATGCTAAACACCCAAGAAGACATTTGGGAGACCAGATTAGAGATATGGTTCAGGTGCATTCCCTTTAACAACAGCATGGTTTGAGCAATGTTGGCAAAAATATTTTCGAGGCTTTATGTTACTTTATGGATGAGTGTCTTCTAACAGATCATTATTGTTGTCAAGTGATTTGTTACAGGTGTGTCCTGTTCTGCTATAAAAGAGGGAGTTGGGGAGGATTCTTTTTGATTAGATTTTTCAGACGAAAATAAGGCACAAATGTGGCAATATTGTACCTGAGAACAATTTATTGAAAAAAAAAAAAAAAAAAAAAACAAAAACGGATAGGGTTCCTATTAAAGAGGGATAGGAAAAGGAGCTTGGTGTTAGAACAGAAGAGGTACATGCGATTAGTTTGTGCCAAGGACGCCTTATTCAGGCTATCAGAAAGCCACACCTTGAAGAAAATCACGAAATTTAAGCACAGGTTTCCCAAAAGTACAAACACCAGGTGACAGCAAAGGCCACAAGACCGGGAGCACAGGATGATGGCAAAGCTGCCAGGGCTACAAACACAAATCAGAAATGGTCAATTATAATCACACTATGGGAGCACAGGTTTGTGAGCTGAAGACAAAAAAGAATGGTTTTACAAGTCAATAAAGATCAAGTTAATAAACTGTGTTTGACAAACTAAAAATGAACCAAAGCAGCCTCCAACTGTGGAGGAAGAAACACTCTAAGTCAACATCCCACTCTGTCCAACCCCAACCAAGAGAAGAAAGAATGATCAATATCAGTGATTTTTGGTGTAGAAGGTGAGGTGCTGACCGCCCCCCATAATTCCATACTGCTTTTCTACTAAATTCACCATCAATCTTAGCGCCTAGACTTTTTACGAAAGGTAAGGTTAACCCTAGCGAAAGGACTACATTTAGAAGGTCTATCACTTCTGATTGTCCCATTATTGGGAATGACTTGTAATAGTTGCATAATTTGGTCTATAAGAATTACTATCATTATACCAAGACAAATAGTTCTCTGAGTAGATTTAAGACTTTAATGAGATTAAGAACAAATGCTGATTTGCATATACAGAGTGTTTCTTTAGGCCACACTAACACAGGGTGCTTGACACATACCCTGATCTTAAAGATTATAGATAAGATGCAAAGTTGTGGCTTGAGATGAGATAAATTTGCCCAGAAGCCTAATTTACATCTTTCTCCTTTTGACCTTAAAAACTAATGAATTAGAAGAAAAAGCTGATGGCTGCTCTCCAGAGCACCATCCTTAAGAGACACACTTTAATAACAGCAACCGAGAACTACATCTCTCTTCCCTGATGGAATCAGTAACAAAAAACTGAACAGTTTCGACTGGATCCAGCTGGTTCTAACCAGTGTCAACAAGTTCAAAAACAGTTCAGACGAGTTTAAACAGGACTGAGCCAGTTCAGCCCAGAACAAACTGGTTCTGACTGGTTAAAACCAGTTTGAACTAGATCTGACCATTTCTGACTGCTTCAGACAGGTTTCAACTGGTTCAAAACAGTTCTAACTGTTCAAAATGGTTTTGATCTGATCCAACCAGTTCTACAGGTTTTGACCAGATCCAGATCCAACCATTTTGGACCACATCCAACCAGTTCTGAATGGTTCAATCCAGTTTCAACAAGATCCAAACAGTTTGGATGGGTTTCAACCAGATCCAACCATCTGAATCAGTTTAAACTGGTTTAAATTGGTTTGTACTGGTTTGAACACAATCAAAATAATGAATAAAGGCAGTATTTTAGGTTTTAATGAAAATCTGTGGAAGTTTTGGTCTCATCACCTGCCCCATGCTGCTCTGTCACCACAGTATCAAACTCCACGGAGGAGCAGCAGCAGGAGAGGTGCTGGGGAGAAAGGTCAGGCAGCCCTGTCACTGCCACCATCTTTGCAACCACGTCTGGTTCTTCCCTATACACAGAAAAGCTCCTGGAGTATAATGACTTCAATAATGTTGAAATAAAATAAAACAAAATGGCTGTGATGGCAGTTTCAGAGAACATAATAAATGGCAGTTACGCCTAAAGATGGTGAGCTAATTTGTACTCATTTTGTGGCATTATTGACAACTACACAGGAAAATTAATCAATACCTAGCCTATGTTATTTTCCTTTAAGTGATGAAACCCTGTCTCAAATGGCTTTGTATTTTATTAAAGTGGGATTATTGGATTAAACAAGCAAATCTTCTGTGCAAATTAAAACCTTTTAACATCTCTGTCATTAGAAAAATACTAAACTTAATATGTATTACAATATTACGGGCTATGTTTGCATGGGAGGCTGAAACTTCAAAAGCTCCAATACGAAATGAGAAATGGCTTCTATGAACTGCCACTGACAATGCAGCAATAATATATTACATGTATTTACTGATCTTTTAAAATAACACCTGCATAACAGGCAANNNNACAGGCAATAGCTTATCTAAATGGTGCACAGAATAAAAACAGGACATGAAGTTAGATATTTACCCCCAAGTTTTAAGCCAGAACATCTGCAGCAGTTTCTACTTATTAGTTTGAAAGTTTTGTACTAGGAATGAAATATTTTTAGTAAAGCATTAAGTTAATTGACATACCTAAAATGCTGGTAAAAAAATACAAGCTACACCTGAAATGCATTAAGTGAAAAACCGACGAGATAAGATGCAATATGACCACATCAGAGAAACAAGGCAGAAAAGAGTGGATCAGAATCTTTCTAGCTACCTGAGTAGACAAAATAACAGAGTAGGATTTGTCTTGAGGGAATTCAGTGACACCTCATTTTGTGTAAGCCTACACAGACACTGAAGGCATATATCCAGCTAACCATGCCTAGGAAAACAAAATAAAATTAACAACAAAACAAAGCAAACCAAAAAAAAAAAAAGTGTTGGCTGTGGTCATATGTGAAAGAAGAGTGGGGAGCTGTACAGAATAGTTGCTCTATTCTTCCCACTGTCCTGGAATAACTTACATCAAAGTTTAAAAATCTTAGCATTTGTGACCAAAATTTAGATGCACACAATATAGCTGATATATTGATAAATGATAAAACTGAAATATAAAGACCATCAAACAGGAGGAAGAAAACCAACAGCAGAGGAATATTAAGAAAGTGTAAAGAATTCAGAGGTGATGAATTCAAAGAAAAGACTGAATGGGTCCCCAATACCCAAACAAGGCTGAAATTCATAAGAGCTTCAAGAATTATATCAAGAATGTGAAAAAATGTTGCTAAATTGTTCATTTTTAGTCGTCACTTCTTCAAGACACAGCTCTGTTCCAATTTGCTGGGGTAGCAAGCCATAGGAAATAAAAGAAAGAAGAATTTAAAAGACAAATAATACTGAACACAAAGAATCAACTTTTTTTTTTTTTAAGTAGTGTCTTTAGGCCACCAAGAAGGAAATACAAGTAGGACTACAAAGCATTTTTTTTAAAAATGAGCAAAAAAAAAAGGGTAAAATAATATAGTGAAAAAAAAAAAAAAAAAAAGAACAGGAAGTAGATTTTAAAAATTTTCTGTATTCTAAGACTATCACTTTCAAATTTCAGCCCTGTATTGAAAGCTGTAACTATGCATACATGACATGATGTAAGACAAATCTCTTAATTCATTATATAAGATTTCTTTCAATATATGAATTTATGTGTGTCCTTGGAAGGTTGCAAAGTTTAACTAGTTTATATTTAATTTAGTACTTATGATCCTAACAGCAGGCTGCCTT
Source organism: Tichodroma muraria (assembly GCA_013390105.1). Lineage (NCBI taxonomy): Eukaryota > Metazoa > Chordata > Aves > Passeriformes > Sittidae > Tichodroma > Tichodroma muraria. The sequence goes on along the minus strand of WAAG01035012.1, from coordinate 22,819 downwards.
AGGCCTCATTTCCACTTTATTCAGAAAAACAACATTCCTTATTAATGTACTGTCTGATCAAAGGCTTACATTTAGCACAACACACACTAAAAAAAGAAAAAAAGCATATTTTGCGTAGATTTCTTACAGCTAAATAAGAAAGTGAGCCCAACTCATGGAAAACTTATTAATTCAGGTCATACTGGTTTTGCAATTTGTGCATGAAGTTGTCTTGCTAAATTTAAAGCATTCAAAATCAAAAAGAATAAAGGAATGGTATGATAGGGATACATAATGGCATAAACACAGGCATAACAATAAATGAATAGAAAAAAAAAAAAAAGTGAGGTGAGGCTTCTTTTCTTGGGTGCTTCACATTTGCATTTATTTACATTATTTGCATGCTGACTAAAACCACTTTGGGCAGAAAGGATTCCAGGCATTCACATAATTGCATTCCTGCTGATGGATCTTTGGGCCCTGCAGTCACAAGACTGAGCAGACAGAGGGAAATGCCAATTACTTTGCCTTGAGTATTATGGGCAGATTGCTTGTACTTAGACAAGCCTGCGTGTCCCATCAGTCACCACCTGTCAAGGTACAGAACTGAAGTTCTACTTAAACCACCGGGGTAGAATAAGGTCAAGTCAATCACATTCAATTTCTAGGATGGTTTAAATACCTGGTACACTTCATACAGCCACTGACAAAACAAATAAATGGTCTGTGCAGTTATAAAAATTATTACCTCTTAAATTCTAATCCCCTTGAATGTGATGTGATGGTCTACCTGACCTCTGATACCCTCTCTAAGGAGTTTTGCAATCAAGATGCCTCAGCTCCCAGCAGTGCCCATGGTGGAAGGAAGGCAGAATACAGTTGAAGTGCTTTACAGCTAACCACCAAAACAAATTCTGGCTGAGCTTTTGTTCATTTTGCTGTGCTGAAACTAATAAGCAGATGCAGTTTTATCTAATCAAAGACACAAGCAAAAAAGTTGTTTTAAGGACCTCTAAACTTACAATGCTTCTGGGCTAGAATTAATGTCATGGAGCTCAAGACAAGCACCATCCTGGCTTACAGTGCTCTGGTGCCAGCTTTATTTTACTTGAAATACAAGTCTGTTTTGCTTGACAAACTGAGTGCGACCAGAAACACTTCATTTGTTCTACTTCAGCTGCTGCAGAGGAGACAGGCACAAAAGCGTTCAATCCGGTATTGAATGAGTTTGGTTTGCCTAATTTCTTACTTCTGCTAAATATCTACCTGCTGCAAGGACAGAAAAACGGCAACATCTCTAAAATTTCAGGTTCACACATGACAAAAGGGAAGAAAAATAAAGAAATTCTTGCAACAATTTACATTTTAGATTTCATTGCTGATAAAAGCAGTTATTTTCTCCATTTCAGAATGTTTCCAACTTTCTGCTTATTAAATAACTATTTCTCCTAACATCCTGCTGTTCACTTACCAAAAGCAAACATTTCTTTAGTCCTAAGTGTAAAACCTCACTTAAAGCTGTATTTTGTCTAGTGGTTCTTTACTCTGGGAATTTCTCTTCTTTAATCACTGTGAATGAGATCCTAGCACAGCTTAAATTAACTTTTTTCCCAGCATATTTCAAGAGATAAATCTGAAGGAGAAACAATTTGGATATAAATTATCATTTGTTCTTAGAGCTGGCCTTACAGGCCTTCCAAAATATTTGTCTGCAGATCCCCAACAGCAGGAGCTGGAGCAATCTGTCCCGTTCTTTAGTCAAAAAAATGGATCTCTCTCTCCAGATCCATTTGGTCCTTGAAGCACTTTGCACATGCATTGATTCTTTGTCAGACTTTCACTGGTTTTGACTGAGATTCCCTCTTTCCCATGTTCAGAGTATGTTACAGTATCAATTCTGTTAGTTCAGAGAGTCCATTTCACTCTTCCACATTGTTAACTCACTCTTTCTTTCACTTTGTCAAGAAACTAAGGCAACAACAATCCTAGGATCAAGAAAGCTGCGTTTTTTTCCTCTGTGAAAGAGAAGTCTTAAAAACCCTTATAAGGTCTTAATGAGGAGAAAAAGAGGATTTCTGAGCAACAACAATGGAGTTTATACCTGATTTTTAAAATAACATTTATCTACACCAGCTGTCTCCAAATCGGAATTTCTGGCATCTCCTCCGGACAAGATAATTTCTTTCTCAGGCTTCAGTCCCTGACTTGGGTTAATCACAGCCCAGGACTGCCAAGTGTTGCTTCGGCTTCCCTTGGCCACCACACACGTGGCCCAGCAGTCACACAGATGGCCCGGGCTGCTGCCACTGCTCCACGTGCCCCAATACTGCGACCCCAAAACCATGGGGCATCAAGTGCCTCATCCAAAATCCCCGCGCTTTTTTTTTCCCCCGTTATATGCCACGCATTTTATCGCATACTCACTTTCTCTAGCTGCGTGACCCCGAAGTTGTGCTCCTTCAAGTATCTTCTCTAGTTTTGAATCAAGTTTTTTGATTTGCTTCTCCTCCCTATGTTCTATTATTCCGCTGATTTCACATGCTAACTGAGAACAGAATTAACCTTCTGGTTTGCTTTCTCAGTGAGGCAAATTGAATTTGTTACCTTCACCACAAATTAATACAACACAGCTTGGAAAAAATATTTTATATATACTTGGAAAACTTGCAACACACTTCATGTCACTAGTTGGCATATGAATAATTCAGATTCAATTACTCGGTGACAGAGTCACCATACAAACTGCAAAAAAATTAATTGTTTATTTCTTAGTGTGAAGGAAGATAGTCCCCCATATTCAGCATCTGAAATAGTGTAGTGAGTATACATAGGAATAGAGAGTTTTAGTAACAACAGGAGCACAAAAAGAATGTTGTTTTCTTTCACAGTTCTGGGTTCCTGGCATTACAGCTGAATAAAACTTAAGCCGTAGATGAACTGATGATTTTACCTGCAGAGTAGCAATTTGATTTTACCCTCATATACAGAAAAGACAGCTCTTAAAAGATGAGGCTTTTTCTAAAATAATTGTGACAAAGCAATCAAATTAACAATCAATTTCACAAATGAGCATATATTTGGCAAGAGGCTGGTCTGCCAGCTTTTGGGAAAACCTGGAGACCACAGCAGGGCAGGAGACCTCAAACAAATATTACTTTCATTAAAACTGCTGAAAAAAACCACCAAAAAACAACAACGAAACAATGAATAAACCAGTTTGAATCTAAGTACCTACACTTCAGTCTCTGCCAAGAGAGGAAGGAAAGTTTCTGTTTGCCCTTCAAGGAGGAAAGAAAGTTGATACGGAAGTCATAGGGAAATGCGCAGTCAGTTTGAAGCAGAGTTGATAAATCCATTAAGTACTTCAAGAATGGACACAAAATCCCACATTTTCATAATAAATTTGCTTTTCACTTGCCTAGTGAAAACATGCAAGCTTAAAACATTTGAACATTAGATACTAAGGAAACAAGAAGAAAAGTCACAGCTTCTTTTAAGTCCAAAAAAGTAACTTGGGTTATTGTCTAATTTAATTTTTAAGAGAGATATAAGACTTACCAAAGGTACAGGAGAAAGATAAGACAGTGACACATTTACATCTACACGGTGATAAGCCCACCCATGCTACTGAACTGCAGAAATGATCATTATTTGTTATCACACAATGCTGAGTACTTAGGCAAACAAACTCGCATTTACCCCGAGCCAATCATTTATCCATTTGTACAGGCTTGCATTTCAATTCGTTTTTTTGTTTTTTTTTTAACCAAACACATATATATAGTCCTTGCTTCACTCCAAGAAAGGTTTGAGGTTCCTTTGCTATGGGAAAAGCTCATTCTAACCCAACGACAGCAAAATTTTAACTAAGAAAAAATTAACTATAATTTAACTAATTAACTAAGAAAATTTAACTAAATTTTAACTTGAAACTCCTAATGGGACAAAAAAGGATGATGACATGTATTTGGGGAAAAAAAAAACCAAAAAAACAACAAAACAACCAACTAAAAAAAAAAAAAGCAAAGAAAAACCCTAACACAGCCCTATTTTTGCCCCTCTCAGCAGAAACACTTCTGCATGCTTGGACTGAAGTCCCTGTTGTTTCTTCTGATACAGTCTGCCAGGGGAAATGCACAGACATTAGCTCTGATGATTAAATGCCACAAGACAACATTTAGAGATAGATTTGGCGTTAAATTACAGATGATAATTCAACATATTTTATTTTTCCAGTGTTTAGTTCTTCAGTGAAAAAAATGAAGTCATGTATTGAGAAATTTCATTTCACATTTAAATTCAGTTCTTTCAGAACTTTATTAACTTTGAGACTAAAGCAAAAGTTTTGAATCATATGTTCAGCAATAAGATCTGAAATAGCATTTATTAAATAGTTAAAATTCTATTAAAATAAAAGGAACAATTTTACTTTTTGAAAAGAAAAGTATCACAGAAGCGATCTGTAAGACTATCTTAAAATATGTATTTAAAAAATTCAAATCATAGTGAATTTTTCACAGCTAAATATTTGCTGTTATGTGTGGCATGGAGACTTATGGGTTTTCGGTTTTGCCATTCTGTTAGCGAACTACTTCCAAATATCCTAAAAACAACAGTTCTACAAAAACAGGATTTATTGTGAATCAGTGATTGATTCCATAAGCTGCAGAAATAAATAAAAATCTTGAATAAATATTTTTTTTAAAAAATTGAGAAGTTAGATGTGGCAACAAAACCAAATGCAAATAAAAGCACTGCTTGTGCCATTGCCAAGATTAGTCAGAATTAGACTTTGCCTTCTCAGAGGTGATTTTGGTAGCGGCGATAAATTCAACTAAAATGTGATGTATGCAAACTAGAATTAAATGAGCTGGATTTCCTGCAAATTGGAATACATCTTATTTGTTATTTCCTCTCATGCAAAAGCAGAGATAACGTTTTAAAAGCCATGGACAACATTACAATTTATTACTGCAGCACAGTCATGACCTGCTGTACAAAGCAATTACTCAGCTGCAGAAAAGCCCTGCTTAATTATCCTTTCTAGTTTAGGTTCCTCCATAACTCCATTGCACAGTCTTAGCTGCACCAATCACAAATTCTCCAGTCTGTACACCAGAGACAACAACAATCACAGGGTTTGGGTTACAATGGTACCTGCAGAGGGCTGCAGACAGGCTGACTCAGCCACTCTGAGGTGTGAACTGATCCTGTTTGTCAAAGCAGGTGCTAATAAAAATGCAAAATGATAACGATTTAAAAGGCAGCATTAATTGTTCCGCTGCTAAACGCGACAGAAGGAAAAAGTCACTGGTGAATCTGTTGTTATTGAATGCAGCAGCAAGGAGTGATACAGTGGACGGAGAAGGCAACATGCTACTTCTACCAAAGGCTACTGGAGGTGGCAAGGAACAATGAATAATTCCCCATCTAGGGTTTAGAGTATTATTTGTCTTATTCCGAGACACACATGAGAGGAACAGATATAAATTTATGGAACTGCCTGCTGTTGCATGATAGGACCAACAGAATCAATGAAACAAAGACCTGAAGGAAAAACAAACAAACAAACAAACAAACCTATCTCCTCTTCTTATTTACAGTGCACTCCTTATAAAATTATGCCTGTACTGACCACCAAGGGCTAGAGAGCAGCCATCATCAAAACAGGACACAAGTCATAGAATCATAAAATGGTTTGGGCTGGAAGGGACCTTATAGATCAGCTAGTTCCAAGCACCCCTGCCATGGGCAGGGACACATTCCACTAGACCAGGCTGCTCAGAGCTCCATCCAGCCCAGCCTGAACACCCTCAGGGTTGGGGCATCCACAGCTTTTCTGGGCAACCTGTTCCAGAGCCTCACCACCCTCACAGTGAAGAATTTCTTCTCAATATCCAATATAAACTTACCCTCCTTAAGTTTGAAGACATTACCTTTTGTTTTACAACTACCTACCTTTATAAAAAGAATACAACACCCCTGCAAAGTGAATGAAGCACAAAATGCTGGACTTGCCCTGGTTCTTCACCAACTTAAAACCTGTTGCATTTTATTATTTCAAGCCTAGGAGTATTCAAGACATGTTGTTCTCCTGCTGTTTGCTCACCCCTGGGAGCAGCCACCCCTGGCACAGCACAGCCCTCTCCTCCAGAACCTGGAGGGACAGTGGGACAGGCCTGGTGCCACTTGGTCTGCACCCAGCAGCACACAGGAGGTAGCAAACACAGGTTGGAGACTAAAAAAGAATATCTTGAGTCCTTCCCACATAAACCATAGCCTAAGCCTGTGGGTAACAGGGCTGTCCACAAGTTATCCATGTGGATAACTTAGATTGTTTTTCAAATGTAGCCATAGTTCTTTGACAGTATCTTAATTGTTATTTTGAAATACCACTTACCCTCTAAGTTCTCAACTACTCTGTAATAAAATTCCCCACGAGGTGTTATCAACATTCAAATATCCCACTCATTTAAATAAGGTGCTGTTATAATACAGTGAACACAACATCACATAATTTCACGAAATTTCTTGTAGATATTTAAAACTGATGTCTTTTTTTGTTTGAGAAAGCAATTTGTGCAGGAGCTTCATCCTATTTGCAATATTCTTAGCTGAGATTACATAGTCTCTTTCAAACAATGTGTGGCAAATTGTTGATTATAGTCAATTAAAGGATACAATATGAAGTGCTTTTATGCTACACAGTTCTTTCAAGCATAGGAAATGACTAGCAAATGCTACCAAGCAACAAAACCTATGAAAATTTGTTAAAAGCAACAACATCCCTTGCTTACAATGGGTAAGTCATAAAGAATCCCTAAATCCAAAACCATTCTGACACCTGTGTGCCCACAGTACAAGTCTTCACATTACAGAAATGATCAAAGCAGTGCTCTATTACCAATTTCAGCTGAAGCAACTGTCATTTTTTTTCTCTTCCCTTTTTGAGGCTTGATGTTACCTCATGTAAAAA